>MCJB01049505.1:2912-21290 GCA_002018475.1 Nicotiana obtusifolia | reverse complement strand
GGTGGGTGGGTGGGGAGTTCTATAGGTCGGTATTATGTCCCTTAATTCTTTTCTGTAAAGAAATAGCCGTCCCTTCTCTTTTATTCACATTTTGGTTAGATATGGTGCTGTCACCGAGGGTGATGTTTGCTTTTGGATGGCGCGTCCTTTGGTGGAAACAGACACATAATATATTCAACCTCTGCCAGACTGTTCAATTTCTTTACGAGTTGTTTCATATTAGTCCCTCCGCCCATTTGTGAGTTCCGTTATTCTCATGTCACAACTTCTTTTTGTTCTAGGCTCTGGGAGCACTGCTCAGAATGGTGCATATAAGGGTGGATGGGCACTTCCTTCGACTGAGAGATCACATCGTCCAGGGAACTTCGGACCAGGAGTGGAGAATGCAGCTGCTTCTTCCCTTCCCATGCATTCAGGGAAGCTTAAAACAGATGCTGGGAACGTGATGGGTTCTTTTAGGGTCACTACTGCTAGTAATTTGGAGAAAGCTAAGAAACGTTGAAGGAATTGCCCCAAAATTTTTGGGTGCTGCTTCACAATGTCGTCGTGTATAGCGACCCTGCTCTCGTCTTGTATTTGCTATTCTGCCTTTTGCAGGAGGCGGCACATCTATGCACCCTAATTGTTCTCCATCATCTAGTGCTGTAGTAGCAAATTTGTCTAGCTGTTGTAATGTCTTGCCAGTCCCACTGGGTGGTATAAGAGATTTGTCAGGGATTTTGATCATGATCACCTGATATTAGTTGCTTATAGTTTTGAGCGATGGGTACCCTGTCGAATGCGTTTGCAGCTATATAAAATATAGTATATTTCTGCTTATTGCACGTTTTAATATGGAATTCTGAACTGCCTGTAGGCTGTAACCTACTGAGCCGTGGATACATGAAACACGAGTAGGCTTAAGGGGTAAAATGATGTCTCGCCGAAGTTACGCGTAATCTTTGTTATCGGATTATAGCAATTGCTACGATTTTTAACGATTTTGGCTATAATTTGGAATCTGGCGACGTCGTTTTGTGATCATCCGTTGCGTCAAAGATCAAATATTGCTTCAAGTAGCATTGGCAAGGGACTAACTCAAGTAGGTGTTACTTTTTATTCGTATAAAGCATGTAGATAAATGTTGTTGATGTATAGGTCGAAATCTGTCTCAGTGCTTGGGACTAAATAACATTAAGAAAAGAGTAAGTCGAGATCGATCAGGAGATGGTAAAGCTCGTTGTCGAGCATAGCAAAATGAGCGGTAACGGCTAGTTTATTAGTGCAGGATATTTAAAAGAATATTTCATTAGATACTCTTCGTACTTGTACTACTAGGTTTATTGGGAGTATATCCCAGATAAATAGGAAAAAGATAAGGAATAGAGGCAGAGGATATTCATTATGAGAAGAGCAGACTTTTCTGATAGAGATTCTCTCTCTCTCTCTCTCTCTCTTGTAAAGATACAAACACATCTTTTTATCAAGATTGTTGCTCATATTATTTCACACTTTTCCATCAGATCCGAGAATATTTCGATTGTTTTAAGATCTGTCTGTCACTCATCATTATCAGGAGGAATAATCATCCATCTCATTGTTTATTGGGTGAACCACATCTCCTATTTACTTAAATGCCATTTATTTGCTATATATTATCAATTACTCTTCCATTATTGCTCATACTTTATCGTTATTTAATGCTTGTTATTGTCAACTCCTTATTGGATCTGTCTTACCTTTTAAACGTTTTCAAGATTCGGATCTAGAGATATTGTCGTTAACTAGGTTTAACCCGTTATTACATAAATATAATAGTTTCACCCGAAAGTCATACTTTTAGGTTAAACAATTTGGCGCCGTCTGTGAGGATTTCCTAGTTAAATTTTTAGTTTCCTCTAGATCTATAACTAACGCAAATCACTAACGTAAATAAATAAAAAAAATAAAGAGAAGAGAAAACAAGAACAAAATCCTTTTCTCTTTTTACACACAGATCTAATATGGCAGGTAACAAAGAAGAAAGAATGAGAATAATGAGCGACCTCTCAACCAACCTCATGAACATCATCCATGAGAGCTCTGAAGCAGTGGACGAGGACACAACACCCAATGCCTCCCCCAGGCGAGGTGGCTCACCCCCTCCCCGCCGCAGCATCATAAAATCTCTTGGTAAGGGAGCCTCCACATCCGTGGTGGAGGAGGCGCCACCAGTAGTAAAAGAGCTCCTTGAGGCTTGGCTAACTAACACGCTGACCAGCGTCCTTAAGCCCGTTCGAGACACAGCTACAAAAAATGCAAGGACTGCGTTATACCACCAGCGGACGAGCAACACAGTCAATTCCCTCCTCCTCCAGTGACATGTATCACTCACAATGTCGTTTATAGTGCATGTGACGACACTCTCGCAGCCATCTTGAAAAGGATGGAGGAAACGAAAAATGAGAACAAAGCACTTCGGGACCAAATGAGAGAACACCAAGAAAGGGTCGACAAGATACCGTGCGCCCCTAAGCTCTTGTGGAAGAGAGATGCCGGTGGGTTTGTCGAGCAGCCTTACAGTGATGATGCCGCTCCACATGCCATACCAAAGTCCTTTAAAATACCGCCCTACCTGAAAATATACGACGGCACGACCGACCCCGAAGACAATGTGACTCACTACGTCACCGCCGTGAAAGGCAATGACCTCGCCAAGGAACAAGTAAAAAAATTCGGCGAGACCCTCACAGGAGGAGCATTAACATGGTATTCACAACTGCCTGCGCGTTCTATTGAAACCTTCGAAGAAATGGCCGATAAGTTCGTAACGGCCTATGCTGGGGCCAAAAAGGCAGAGGCGAGAGTAAACGACATATTTACTATTAAACAGTCTCCAAGAGAGGGATTGAGAGATTTTCTCGCCCGGTTCAACCGAGTAATAATGACCTTGCCGAATGTATCGGAAGGGATGGCAGTCGCAGCTTTTCAAAACGGGCTGAACAGAAATGGTCCGAGGGCAACAAGAAAGTTACTAAGTCGGCTTATAAAGTACCCCCCCCCAACTACATGGGATGAAATACACAATGCATATTGCGCCGAAGTCCGAGCAGACGAGGACGACCTCAATTGGCCGACCCATCGACTGCCTTCGGTACAAGTCGAATCTAGAAAAGATCGAAGAAATAATATGAGGAGAGATCTTGCAGCCTCACAACCCAATCGGGAACGACATCTACCATATGTCGTAACCGCCATTGCATCCTCCTCCCGCCATGAAGAGGGCCCACCCCGATCAAAAACACAATTTTTGTGTGTCACCTACAGAAATATTCTATGCCTTGGAGAAGCTCGGACCGAAGGTGAAGTGAACACAAAAGACGAGGTCAGACCCGAATACCAGAAAATCAGACGCCCTTTGCGAGTTCCATCAAGAGCGAGGACATAAAACCGAGGATTGCATCTCCCTACGACAGGAGGTCGTAAACATGCTATGACAGGGACACCTCAAAGAGTTGCCGAACGACCGAGGAAGGACAAACTTTGCTAGAGGACGTGGATAACATCAAGGATCACTGAAATGCCACGCCAAGCCGCACCATCCACATGATCATTGGTGGCAGCGACAATGCTTCCATCAATAGTGTGAAGTTCACCACAACCCACTAGCTCAAACGAGGTCGATCACCCATGAATGGTATGATGAACTCGAAGAAAGTATCATATTCGATAAGTCAGATACTAACGGTTTGGATTTCCCTCACTATGATGCCCTTATTATCGCTTTATGAATTTTAGATACCGACATGAGACGCATTATGGTAGACGATGGAAGCGGCGCGTTCATTATCCACCTTCGGGTACTTACAAAAATGAAATTCGAGGATAAGATAGTACCGTGCTGCATCACACTAACGGGTTTTAACAATGCAGTTGAGCGAACCTCCGACGAGATCACGCTCCCCGTCCTAGACGGTGGCGTCACTATGGAAACCGCATTCCATATCATGGACCAAGACACAGCATACAACGCCATAATAGGGCGACCATGGATACACACCATAAGAGCCATCCCCTCCAGCCTGTACCAAGTCATCAAATTACCAACTCCATGGGGAATATTTAGTATACGAGGCGAACAACGCACATCTTCGCTCTAGACTCTACAACCACCAATAAGCAAAAGACAAAGAAACAGGGGTATAACAATCAACAGGGTCGAGGTCGATATGTGACGACCGTGAGGACGTCATCAGAGCGAGGTATTGAGGTCAATCCCAACCAAATCAAAGCCATCTAAGGTATACAAGAACACTTGACCACCAAAAAACAGGTTCAGAGGTTGACTAGCCGTATCGTCGCCCTTTTAAGGTTCAATTCGCGATCATCTGATAGGTGCCATAAATTCTTCAGCGTGTTAAAAAAGGATAATAGCCTCCAATAGACCTCTTAGTGCACCCAGGCCCTGAAGGAGTTAAAGGTGTACTTGCCATCGCCACCATTGCTTTCAAAACCAGAACCGGGGGAGCGCCTCCTCGTCTACCTCGTCGTATCCAAAGTAGTTGTGACCACGGTTCTAGTCCGAGAAGATAAAGGTACACAATCTCCCATTTATTACATCAACAAAACACTAGTCGACGCCAAGACAAGATACCCCCACCTCGAAAAACTAGCTTTGGCCTTAGTCGTAGCTTCACGAAAGCTTGGACCATATTTCCAATGCCAACCCATCTCGGCCGTCACGACTTTCTCCCTAAGAAGCATTTTGCATAAACCCGAGCTATGGGGCAGGTTGGCCAAATGGGCAATCGAATTGAGTGAGCACGATATCACATATTAGCCGCGAACAACGACAAAATCACAAGTCCTTGCAGACTTCGTCACCGACTTCAGCGCAAAAATAATGCCTGAAGTCAAAAAAGAAGCCATCCACACTTCTCCCTAAACGCAAGACCTCTGGGTCCTGTATAATGATGGTGCGTCTAACGTGCCAAGATCCGGACTGGGACTCGTACTCGAAGTCCCAACAAGAGAAGTGATTCGCCAGTACACAGGATGCCCGGACATGACCAACAATGATGCCGAGTATGAGGCTGTAATTGCAGGATTGAGACTAGTACTCAAGTACGGGGAGAAGCGGCTAAGACTGCACTTCGATTCTCAACTCGTAGTCAACCAAGTCACAGGGGCTTTCCATGTCAAGGAACAAAGGTTACAAAAGTACCAGACCGAAATCTGCAAGCTGCTACTGGAGTTCGACAATTGTCAACTCGACCAGATCCCCCGAGCACAGAATACCGAGGTGGACAGCCTCGCCAAATTAGCTGTAGCCACCAAAAATATTGTAACCGGAGACAGAAGTGTGGTCCACCTTCTCAATTCATCGATAGATCTAATCGAGGTGAGAACCATAAACCTAACTCGGGATTGACGCAACCATATTGTTACATACTTACAGGACAAAATACTCTCAGTTGATAAAAAAGAAGCCAAGAATTTGCAAATACAAGCAGCCAGGTACAACATCATTCACAACAACCTGTATAAGAGGATGTACGTCGGCCCTTTAGTGAAATGCCTGGGCCCAAATCAGACGCGGTGCATCCTTGAGGAGGTCCACGAAGGCCACTTTGGAGCTTTCCGGAAATCGGGCTTTGGTCAGATGCCTCATTCGGGCAGGGTATTACTGGCCCACCATGAAAAAGGAAGTGGCAGATTTCGTGAAAAAGTGCGAGCAATGCCAGAAGTAAATCTGTCCCACCTTATACACGTTTCATGATTCGCATCTAGAAATAGTATCGTTAACTAGCTTTAACCTATTATTACATAAATATAATAGTTTCAACCGAAAGTCATACTCTTTGGTCAAACAGTTGAGACAAAACATAACTAATTATTAATACCATAACATGGCACGACGCAAGAGTTTGTTTGCATGCTGAAGGTTGAGATATAGAGAGTAAATTGACGTGCTTTATTATGTGAAAATGACCTATGAACGAAAATGTCGAGCGTAGAGTTTTTTCTGTAAAATATATGGCGAACAAGTTTATCCTATAAAATAAGTGTGGTAAATAAATAAAGACAGAATTACTCTATTTATTAATTGGGATAACAATGCTACCAAATTTAGCCCATATTTTAGCTTCTTACCTAGTTTAATCCACTTTGTATATAACTTAAAATTCTTTTTTCGTTCGTTAGCCCAACATTAAAAACACACTTTTAGTATTTTTTTCTTTTCTTTCTTCTTTCATACAAAAACATACTTTTAATATGTAGTTTATCAATTGTTGACCTCATATAATTACGCAAGTATTGTAGCCTCAATCACCCAATCATATTCAAAAATCAAAATGATATGGAAGAATATGGGTATCTTTGTAGTATTAACACTAGACGCTACCATATTTATATATTATGGCCATCTTTATATTTATCTTTTCAATTAAAGAGAGAAAAGTTCTAAACGGTTTGTCCATGAATAACAAATTTAACTTTGAGTAACTAAGTTAACGTTACACCAATAACGTTCTACGTTTCTCATGATTGTTGAGAAATCCTGTGATTGGGCACATACTTTACGTTCCTCCTTTTTTTTTTATCTGAGTAAACATTGTAAAAAGTTTAAACTGATTTTAATCATTTACTATTTTAGGTGTTTGGATTTGGTGTTGTTCCAATCGATCAAAAAATTAAGAAAAGTTTCAAACTTAAATTTAAAGTAATTTGGAGTAGATTTGAGTTAAATTTCAGAACTTGGTTTTCGAGTTTGTTTGTTGTTTCGACTGGGTGTTGTTCTAATCAATTGGAAACATCAAGAGGAGTTCAAAACTTACATTTGAAGTGATTTGGGGTAGATTTGAATGAGTTTGAGTTAAATTTCTTAAGAGAATCAAGGAAGAAGACGAAGTCAGTTTTTAGTAGTGTATAATGTTGTATTGAAGTATATATGCGTGTATAAACACCTCTTATATGCTATTATATACTTTTATACAGCTTTATACAATCGTCCGTAGATGAATTCCTTTCACGATTTTCAATTGCAATTCTTGTTCAAAACTAGTTCAAATGTCCGTTAAATGGCTTCAAATTTAATATATAACCTCCTTAAACTATTTCTAACAAGTCTAAATAACATTCGCTCCAAATTTCTCACAAAAATCAGATTAAAGATTTAAACACGCTTATTTAAGCTTGTTCAACGATGGTAGATTACCTTAAAAATTTTATTTTCACCACCCAAATAGATTTGGTTTGTTGGACTAATGTTTGAGTCAAAAAAATTACTGATTCTAAGATTGGATCTTGAGCATAAAAAAAAATAAATAAATATCTTGAGCATTTTTTTAAAAAAAACTGAATAGCAATTTCGAGAATTTATTTGGAGTTGGATTTTCAATTTTTGTATATTATTTTTGGGCTATAACTTTGTAAAGGTGAATATAGGCCACCTAATTGCAATGTATATACGTGAGTTGTATTTATCTGTAATTCCGTCGAAAGTAAATCCGAAAAGAGTTCAGTATCATTTACATGAATTCTTACATATTCAGTACTTACAGGGATAAGAATATTTCTGGATGAAAATCGGCTTCCTGTCTTTTCACAGAAAAGAAAAAAAATGGAGAGCGAGTGTTTTACTCTAAAATGGGCCACAAGAAAATTTAGAAATTTGTCTAACTGAAAAAATGAACAAATATATAGTGGGCTTCTAATAAACCGTTATAGGGCCGGGCTGTAATGTTCATACCCAAAAATGGCATCGCTCAGAACCACCACAAACTTTCTCGTCCGGGAAATTTTCCGTCCGTCAATACAGTTGTCAACTGTTCGATTCATCCACATCCCGCCGGCGCCATTTCAGGCGACGAGCCTTGTTGTGAGTCATCGTCTTTTACTGCGTACAATCTCCTTTAGTCCCGTCAGGTGCGCCGCGGCATCTGACGGCGGTGCCCACGACGGAAAGAAGTCGCCTGCGCGGCTTGCTCAGGTTAAGCAGCTGTTACATGAAGCCACGGAACGAGCTCAAGCTGCCGGCAATGATCCTATCCCTAAGATTACAATTGGTATTTCAATTGCCTCTATTTGAATTTCACCTTTTTCCAGTTCCAACTTTCATTTACGTCCACTGAAAATGCCTGAAAGTTATATCTTGAAATGAAGTAACCGTAGTATAAGAAGTACAGTTATATTTTGGAATGAACTGTAGTGTAAGAAGTACATGGTAAATATATTTGCACTTTGGGGTCGTTTATTCGGAGATGAGTTATGCTGGACTAATTATGCAGGTATTACTTATGAAGGGATTAATTATGTAGGTATTAGTTATGCAGGTAATAGTTATACATAGATTAGTTATGCAAGTATTAATTATGCAAGGCATAGTTATGCTGGAATTACAATATAGGAATTATTTCTTTTTGGAGGTTTGAGTTGTTTGGCAACTGAAATAAAACATGCCTTGGGATGATTGCAACACCTTATATCAATTTACTCAATTTAATATGTGTACTGCCATGAAAAAAATAATGGTGTTATTTATAATAGTGATTAATGAAGTTTAACACTTCAATCCAACAGATGTCCAGATTCATTTTGATCTATGACCGATATGCTAACATGATTCAATATTGAAAACAACAGTAATATGATTTTTTCTTTATGTACTATTTACTATGATTTTGTGTCCTATGAAATCCTAAAAGCACTAGAAAGGAAAAGAAACGAATTAGAAGTGTTGATCATTATAAAACAAAAGTATTCAGAAGCATGCATGAGGGTATTTTTGTCACTTAATTGGTTTAATCCATGTATTATTTAATACACGTATTCTTATTCCATATTCTATCCTGCATAAAATAATACAAAAATTTCCCTCATTATTGTATACAAGAATTATTTTATACAGGTATAAAAATAAAAATAAAAACCTAATCAAATGTTGTATTAGTTGTGCAAGATTTTATATGAAATTCAAAACATCAACCAAACATTGTGGGTGGATTTTATACATAGTTATACATGAATGAATGTATAAGGAAGGCAAACCAAACAACCCCTTAGTGTTTACACCAAATTATATAATTTAACCGTAGCGGCTAAAAATTAAAGCGAGAATACACATAACTTAACCATGATTAAGCGATTGTGTGTATAAAAGTCAAATGGCTCGCATTTATTATTCTGGTCTAAATATTGGGTGCGGGTAAATTTTTACCCGAGGTACAACCATGAAGTGGATTTGGCACTTAATTTTTTTTTGTTTTTGAATGAAGTAGATTTGGCACTTAAATTTAGTTGGTGTTATTATGGATTGGCCACTCCATTTAGTTATGATTGAGACATAATTGATTGAGTGATATTCTTTCACTTTTGTTTCTCCATATAGGAATACTTGATATTAATTATATAGGGTTAAGCAAGTGTTGTTTTCTTACTTGCTGATTGCATATCAAATGACATTCTGGAAAACAATTGTGTAAAGTGTAAATATATTACCTTACAAGTGATGTCCGCATGACTATGCTGCTTCGTCAAATGAGTTTTGTGTTATGCTGAGAATGTTACTTCTTCAGTGGCTCTTTTTGGTTTTCGGTTAGGGTCTGGAGTCTTTGGTGACTTAGTCTTCGAATTATCGGGGATTCAGCATAGTAGATATTGAGGAATTTGTATGTGATGTATAGAGCTGTAGGTAATAAGGAAATTTGTCTAGGGTAGCCACAAATGTTAAAATGCTTTTGACTGCTAGAATGGGTATAGTCTAAGCTTTGGTGAGCAGAGTTGCTCGGTACATGTGCTGGTGGGAGATAGCAAGTACCTAGGGAAATAGTCGAGATGCGCACAAACTGGTCAGACACCACTGTCTTAAAGACAGAAAAAATATATATAGCTTAACATCAATGTCAAAGACTATGGGGATAGTGATCAAATCACATGTAGAGTAGGAGTGTAGAGATATTGCTAAATTTGAATTTATTCTGGAGTCCCTTGTTAATTCTTAGGACAGAAGTGGTTGTAGGAGCTACAATATGAAATTGCTTAAGGTGGCTCTTCTACTCATCGAAGAGCTGAAAATCTCTTGGACTATCTGATATTCATCAAAAGCTTTCTTTTTCATGAATATTTTCTCAAAGCAAGTACTATCTTACAGTGACCTATAAAACATCTTTGTGACTTATTCAAGATCTTTGTAATTTGCTCTTATCATCTTATCACTGAAGTAGATAGGGTCATGGTGTTTGGGGATTTTCCTTTTTTTGGGGGTGGGTGGGTAGGAAAATGAAAAATTAGAATGGGCGATCTCTTGTTCATTACATATTCTTGTTTTCAATATTCAATTAGATTTGGGAGAAGTGTTGCATCTGATTAATTATTCAGCTTAGTTTTTCAGGATGTCTTGTATATTGAACCAACTGGAAAAGCTAACAATATTTGTGGTGCTCTTCTTTGTTTTGGTCTAGATCATGTTATTGTTAACTTTGCAAGAAGCGGAGGTCCTGGAGGTCAAAATGTCAATAAAGGTCTGGTGCAGCTTCTTTCAGAAGATAAAATTGCCTTCTATGTTCTCATTTTCTTTTTTTATTCAAGGAGTTTCTCTCTATTTACAGTAAATACCAAGGTGGATATGCGGTTTAATGTTAAAAATGCTTATTGGTTAAGTGACAGAGTCAGAGAGAAGATTTTGCAAATGGTGAGCTAACACCTGTCTTTCACTGTCTATGCTTTCTCTATAGATATAACATGGTGGTTTTGATCTGGTAGTATCTCAGTTTTCATTTCGTCCAGCTAGCTATTTGAAATAGTACTGGAATGTTAAAGTCTGTTTCTTGGTTCTTCCTACTTTACATCGCTTGCAAGAAGGGTTTGTGATATTGAGAGAGAGAGAGAGAGAGAGCAATTCAGCTCTTTGTTAATTACTGAACGCATATGGGGTATCTTTATGAAGTAACTGGCTCATCTATCTTGATAGTTACATGATGGTTTGAAGGGACGCCTTTCTACTGTTTTCTTTTCATAAATATAGCTTCAGAGGCTATGGAATGGTGGAATAATTCATCGGATGCTATTAACTTTCCTGCACTGATTCTAGATCCATAATTAGGTGATAAAAGTATACCGATTAATGATGCTTATTGTAAGCGTATCTGATTACTGCACTTGCTATATTGCTAATCACTCTTGACTGTTCTTTGATCATGTACATTAGCAAATTTATGGGCTAATGGGGCAATATTTCTTTGGTTCTATTGGAAAGACTATCTAGTGAAAATGTCATTTTGCTTCTTGTCGTGCGTAATTTATTGCTGTTCACATATAATTATTGTGATCTAATATATTGCAACTCATATAACACTATTGTTAAGTTTTTAATATTCTAAACAGGAAAAGAATCGGATAAATAAGGACGGAGAGCTTGTGATCTCTTCAACAAAGACGAGAACTCAGAAGTTAGCCTCTTCCCTATATCTACATATATATATTTTTTAAATGTTTGCTTAGTCAAGGCCACAGAGCTGATTGTGTGCTATGATTATATTCAGGGGTAACATTGAAGATGCTTTGAGTAAATTACAGGTACTCATAAGGAACATTCTATGTATGATTGTTCCCACTTTCTATCAATTGGAATGGTAGAAGTCTATCCTTGAGGGTCAGATGATGTTTGAGTGAGTAGAGTTAATCCTCAGTATACAGTTCTATAATGAATTACTCAGTGAGCTCAATATCACAGGCTATAATAGATGCTGCTTCTTATGTACCACCGCCTCCATCTGAAGAGCAAGTGAAAAGAATAGCAAAATTGTAAGTGTTGTCAAACCAACCTACGTTACACGTATTATTTACCAAATTCTTGATTGCAAACTTGTATTTTTCTGGAATGACCAAGCTTCTTTCCTTATACAAACAGGGCTGCTATTGGAGAGCGCAAACGGCTTGACAATAAGAAGGCTCAATCACAAAAGAAGGCCATGCGAAGAAGCAAAGACAGTTGGGACTGATTCCAAGAGTTCGAGATTGGCATGCCGGATTCTTGTCCAACAGAGGCATTGGTTCTGCTATCAAATTCTCCCGGTGCTTTGATCATGTCCTTTGTCCGATTTTTATACGATACGAAAATGGTTTGAGGAATTAGTATAAAATCTATCTCTGTAGGGCGTTAAGATGACAAGCTTCTTGATATGACTATACAGCTAAAAGAATCTAGACTTTGTCGACCAGCCCAAGCTTTAGCTGAGAGGATTACTGAAAGCGAAGGATCTTGAACTTCCCTTCTTTTCTGAAGATGTTGATATTAGATAGATAGTTGACAAAAGAAGAATAAGGTGGCCACCCGTCTTTATTTATGTACTCAGTTCTCATGTGTGGATGGATACATTTCACATAATTTTGTATGAAACACTCTTGTTTGGGACAATGAACCAGATTCCAATTTTTAAAATCTGAAACGAGGGAATTTTTTGGCGATTGATCTTCATTCCGATATACGTCATTTTTTTTTTTTTTTTATAAGAGCAAATAGGTATGATGATAGTAATAAAAATCAACTCGGATGTGGTAATTTGGTCTCCAACATAACCACGAATATGCTGACTAATAATCTCACCCTTCAATTATTATAGTTCCAGACTAGAAGGTGATATTTCAGAAACAACAAAAGAGGTAAGAGTACCGAACCCTACCAAAAACGACCATTATTGTACAAACATTTAATGCTATTTGCCTTTCTCGAAGACCAGGAGAAGTAACGGAAATGAGGTCAGAAATTATGATTTCTGATCAATTCTGTCTAGTTACCAACTATGAAAGGCAAAGTGCTATTTCATCCAAATATTTCTGACCATATATACAACTTTCATCAACTAGATAAGCACAGGCATATATCAAAATTGCCAAAACCGAGACCGTCTAACTTTTGTATCATCTATACACAGAACCTAAAAGAAGAGTAAGAAAATAATTAAACAAGAGAATAGGTGAGGAAAAAGACAAATGACAAACCAAAAAAAAAAAGAATTTTCTATTCCCTAACGTCATCACTTGCGTATCACAAACTCCTCCCCTGATTCTCTATCAAAATGTCTAATCCATCGACTTTGATTTTTCTCGGAACCACCTTTTCCACCGCCGCTGACGGTGGCTCCAACATGAGCAATATCCAAACCTTTCCCCACCGGCAGAAAAACTGACCGTACAATTCTTGATTTTCCGTCAAGTACACTCCGCCACCGGAAATCAGATTCAACTCTTGAACTTGCATTCTTACATATCAAGACTGCTCCCCTATGACCCAGCTTCGCTACCCTCAAAATTCTACCAAAATCATTTCTCCTACAATCCACCACCAAAAAATCTATCCCCATTAACCCTTCCATTGCTTCTTCCGGTTCTCCGACCACAACTTCCGGCGACATTCCGGCATGTTCCATGGCTTGTATATACTCTATTCTTGAATCTTCGTCGGGTACTAAGCAAATATGCCTGCCACGTGTAACATGACTAGCAACTGCTAACCCAATACTTGTTGCCATAACCCCACCTCTTGACCATGTTTCTACGATTATTTGTGCGTCCCATCCTGCTGCCATCGCTGATATCAACTCTGCTACGCTGGATTCTTTAAATATTTCACACTGTATAATAATCATTTAAAATCAAGAACATCAATGACCTTTTAATCAAAAAGAAAATTTTCTAGGAGAAAAGGAGTAAATAATGGATACTTACGGATTTAACAGTATCAATATAAGCTTTAGAGGCTTTTTCTGGAGACCAAACCAACTTCATTTCTCTCTTTTAGTTTCTCTATATGGGTCGTTGTTGTTGGTGTAAATGGGGTTTCTGTAGTTGGTAAATCTTGGTGATCAAGTTGTGTTTTTCTTTGGGGAAAAGTTTAGAAAGTGGTGAAATCTGAAATGGGAAAGAAGTACATAACGACACGAGGCTTATATATACGAGAGAAAGAGACGGAGAGAAAAGGAAAGTGAACGAAGCGAAGCGACCCTCTAGAAAGAGGGAGTTAGGCTAAGAATAAGGGAAGAGGTCAATTTCAAAAGAGTTGACATTCGGTTCCATGCAATTCCAACGTGGTGGTATTAGCTTTTCTGTGGATTTTGCCCTTTTTTTGCTGAATCTTCTCTTGTTTGATTAGTAGTTTGCCTTTTGACACCCCCTCCACAAATGTCCTATCCTTCCACTAAATACAAAATTTATTAGAAAAATAAGTATACCGTTCTAAAAATAATAGTTTTTGTAGTTTCTGGTATCTGTAATTCCAGGTCAGTATACACACTTTTAACTATTCTATATATAGATGAATACACCACGTTAAGATTTAGATAAATAATTTCTTTTTGGAAATACGAAAATCATATTTGAGCAATTAATTAACTTAGATGCATATTGAAGGTTAAGTTATATATATATTGTTAGTGTAAACAAGTTTAATATTATTAGTGTAATTTAGTCTAATATAACATGTTGTCGTCCAGTTTTTCAAGTTATCATCATATCAAGTTTGTTATAAGGGATTACCTATTATTTCAAGTCAATCTAAACTAATACTCTAAATATAATGGAGCCTCATTTCACTTATACTTTGCATCATAATTTGGACATTTGAAACTACGAGTACACCTTGTATCATTTTGGTCAAGTATTCTAATTACACCAACTAATGTTTACCCTCTCTCACTTCTCCCTGTCATCGCTTACGCGGTTCAAAAAGAATTATTATTACGCGGTTCAAAAAGGAAAGAGAATGTTTGCGTAGAGGGGGAAAAAAAACTCATGTTTATATCATAATGTACTGGGATGAGAAAACGTATTTGGGGAGAGTGCCAAGTTGAAGTTGTAGAAGCAAATGTGTATACGGAGACTGAAAAATAGAAACAACAAAATCTTCGTCTACTTCCTATTAAATGCACTATTTAGGAGCAGACGTTATAAAAGATGGCACCATTTTTCGTAAAATGACAGCTCAATCTTTGCCTGTTCCCATTTACTCTTTTCCCCGTTGCTTAATTAATGCTCTTCTGCCTGAACCAGTGGAAGAACAGGTAATGTTGTGGGCAAACGCGCGTACAATCCTCAAGTAATAAAGTAATAAGATAGAATAATGAATTCACGAAAATTTATTATCAACTATTAATTAGATTAAATTATTTTAATTATTTAAATAAGGATTAAACTCAAAAATAATGATACTAAAGTAATTAAACTAAAAAGAAAATAAATAATAAACTCTAAACAAAGAAAACATAGATTTTTATGTTATTAATGTAATAAAAATGATCTAGGGTTATGGGCTATCTAACATTCCTACTGTATTCTTCAATTGAATTGACTAACTAATTTATCTAGTTTATTGATTGATATGATTAATATCGCTCATAAGAATCTGTCGAGTTCTTACTCGCCTATTCAAGCTAACTTAACGCCTATATGTCTATGGAATTAGAACTAACAAGAACGCATTTGTAATTCCTTTAAATCAACCAAGCAAGACAATCGGGTATATGTCGCGAATCTATTTCTCGATGTTCAGGTTCAAGAACTTGCTCTATTTAATACTATATGCAATCTAGAATTCTCCTTCTCGAGTTCAATCCTAGATTCGTAGATAGTATTTAATTTGTGATCAAGCAATCAAATAATTAAGCGTAGGATTGAATAAATAAACTAATATGATAAATCAAGAAACCAAAATCAATATTCGAATAACAATAGTTATGAACGAACCACAACCCTAGAACGTGAAGTTTAGCTTCACGTAGACATGGTAGCCAAACAATAAATCATACAAAGAAACATAAAACATACTAAGCTTGGTGGAAGAAGATGAAATCCAGCCTCCACGGCGGCTCTTTGATCTCCCTAGGTTGAATCCCTTTCAAAAAGTATGTTAGATGCCCTAAAAGAAGCGTTTTTGACTTATATATTACGTACAAAAGTCATGGGCCAAAGTTTCCCTTTTCCTTTTCCAAATCAGCTTCAGGGATTGATGCTAGGGTGGATGCATAATTTGGTAAATACCGAATTACCATATCGAAATCGAAAATTTTTGGTATTTGGTATTCGGTATTGATATTTGAGTTAAGTTTAAAAAAAAAAAATTGGTATTAGGTATGGTATTTGGTATTTTAAAATGATAATACCGAAATACTGATACCGTACCGAAATATATATTATATTACACAATACATATATTATTAATTATAATATAAATATAAAAATAAAATTTTACTTTTCTTTATTTTTCAAGTTCATCAATTAACTCTAAGCAAGTAACAAGGCATTTCTATTGATCAAATTTATTCCTTTATGTACAGTTTTGTCTCTCTGGGTTGATATATTTTTGGTTTTGGACAAAATATTTGTCAACAAACGTTTTTAATTTTGTACTTTTGAGTATTTTAATTAAGAATATTACAGTCTATAACTCTATGCACTAACTAATATTCAAATCGAATAAACTGAAGTTACCGAACCGAAAATAGCACCGCGTGCGTAGAATCAAAATTCTCAAATAGGATATGGCTGTTAGTATTATTCTATTTAAAATATACAAAACATACGACTCTGTCTTAGCAGACAATTGCGTTGACTTCTAAATAATATCTATTCGTTCCTCATTGGACGGCTAGATTGTCACGTCATTGTACTTTCTCTTGTCCGTTGATCATACCGTACTTCAAGCTCAACATGTAAAATAAAATTCATTTAACGCATTTTTAATTCATCATTCTATTTCTTACATTGCAAACCATTTCTTTTAAATATACCTCTCCCAAACATTAAGTAGTAAATTATTCAAATTAGTTCATTGTAATGGAGGGATGATTCCTCACTGGATGATTAGCAAAGACGGAACTTGAATTTAAAGTTTATAAATTTTGAATTTGACATCAAATTCACAATTCGTTTAGTTACAAGCTAGATTTGTAATTAAATATTTATATATATTTAATTAATTTTTTAATTCAAATATAAAATTTAAATAAAAGTTGATGAGTTCATCTGAACATTTAACTAATATTGTAGCTCCACACTGATGATAACTTAATTTACGCTCACAAAGTCAACTTTGTGAAAGTGAGAGGTTACGAGATATGAAGTTCCACATCTTTTCTTTATGTATTAGACTATTAGCTAAGGTTTTATAATCATTATTTCAGTGGTTGTACGGAAAATTTAATAGCTCAAGCTTGTCCGCGTTATGTTAATTAATTCAATAGATAATCACTAGTGTACACGAGTTTACACTCGAACATATTTACCACATGGTCAAAGAGATAACCCAATTTTTGTTTTAAAAGACAACTACTATAAGTTTGTGTAGAAATCAAATCGATGTTTGTGTGTGTCTACATAAGCTGTTATATATGTACAACCACTTATATTGTTCTACATACAAATATGATTTCATGATATATAATGAAGACTGAGATCAAATAGTTCAGTATTTGACTTATATGATTCTTTTTCCCATAGTGAAACAAAATTCACGACTGGCAAGTCTACAATGTGTTATAAGCTTTGCTGCTAACGATATAACATGCTTTATAGTTAGTTAGCAACTTGTACTTAATCAATATAAAATGATTATGCTTAAGGAGTGTGGGATCTATAGTTAACAAAATCACAGTGTTTGTTTTCGTACATAGGTAGTAATGTGTCCATATATTTAGTTGTTGATTTAACTTCTGCAGTTGTTGCATATACGATCACTACTTTAGGTTCGATATATATGTGTGTATGTATATATTAAGCTTGTGTCTATTGTTACAAAACAGATATAGACTTTAATTAGTCATTGGCACACTCTATATATTGGGATGAAACCCTTTCATATTGTGCGTCGCAGACTAATCCAACTCGATCTAGTCACTATCGCTTTGCAACTTCCTTCAAGAGTTCAGCTATGCGAAATTAATTGTTGCTCCCAAACGCACACGTATACTATAGTCGTACAAGTAATAAAATGATAAGTCGAGTATCGAACCCACAAAAACTTATATTAACTACCCACTAAATTACCAAGGTTGTTATTCAATCGAGTCACTCAGAGTTCAAAAGTATGATTCTACTAAACAATAATTCTTACTAGTGCTAAATTATCAAGCAGCAAAGTGGTTGTTGTGTATTCAGTAGAGACCAATATTTCAGGGTTGTGATTAATTCACCAATCCTATTGTGCTCTAGTTAACTCTCCCTTTCATACGATTCACTCATGGTTACTAATTAATCGAACAATTGCTTTCGTAGTCTTCTCCCGAAGTACTACTCGCCTATTCAAAATAGATTAACACCTATATTCTTATGGAATCAAACTATTAAGAAGGCATTAAGATTACGATATTTAATTAAGCACGGTGAGTAGGTATATTCCTATCCTACCCACAACTCCCCCCCCCCCCC
>MCJB01049504.1:52753-92946 GCA_002018475.1 Nicotiana obtusifolia | reverse complement strand
CCCGATGTTTCTCTTGGAAACCCTCCAAGAATTGCTTCAAAACTTGTTTCAATTCGAGTTCTATGGCCCCAAGTATGTTTAAGATGACACAAACTCTTCCTTTAAGAATTTGTCCATGAAAATCTCCTTTGAATATGGTTTTGAGGTTGATTTATGGTGATTCTATGGTGTTTGAAGGTGTTCTTCTTCGTGGGTAACGAAAATGGGTCTTATAGAACAAGATGGGCATTGGGTTCTACTTAAAAAGTGTCAAAAATCGAGTTAAAACACCCTCTTCATGTCAAAAATGCGATCCTGTATGCCAAAAATGCGGTCCGCATTTCACCTTTGCGGTTCGCATTTTTGGTCACATTTCTCGCCTCAAGTTCTGCCTCAATCTGCGATTTCCAGGTCCAAAAATGCGGTTCGCATGTCGAATCTGCGGTCAATTCTGCGATCGCAGATTCGACATGTCTGCAGAATTTTTCCCTGACATGAAAATAGGCATAACTTTCTCATACAATGTCCGAATTGGACGATTCTTTTTGATATGGCTCCGAAATTTCAATACGGATCTAATGCTTCAACCAGAACTGAATTTGGAGTCCATATGCATAATATTATACCACTTATTCTTGAAGATACGTCATCGGCACATTCTCGAAATGCCAAAGTTAAGCTCCGTCAACCATCCAAAATCCATTCGAGGCCCTCGGGACTTCAACCAAACATGCCAACATGTCCCATAACATTATTCAAACTTGTTCCAACCTTCGGATCATTCGAATCAACATCATAACATCTAATTCGCATCGGATTCAAGCCTAAGGATCTCAAAATCTTCTAAATCGCTCTTTTGATCTAAACCCGACCAAACCACGTCCGAATGACCTGAAATTTTGCACGCAAGTCATAAATTACATATCGAAGCTACAGCAACTTTCAGAATTCCTTTTCGACCCTCGGATCAAAATCTCGCCTATCAACCGGAAATCGCCAAAATGCTAACTTCACCAATTCAAGCCTAATTCTACACGGAACCTCCAAAACTAATTCCGATCACTCTCCTAAGTCATAAATCCTCTCTCAAAACTAACCGAATCATCGGAATTCACATCCGAGCCTTCTAACTCATAAGTCAACATACAGTTGACTTTTACAACTTAAGCCTCCTTGAAAGAGACTAAGTGTCTCATTTCTTGCTGATTTCACTCCGAATGCAACTTACTCAATTAAATTACATAAAACAAAGATAAAGAAATATAATGAGACAGAAAAAAATGGGGAAGACAGAGTGGTAACCCACGAGACGACTGGCCGGGTTGTCACAAATCTGATGCCACTTGCCATCTACAAACAAGCTGGACTAGGAATGTCAAGGCCAACGAGCATGAGGTTGCAGATGGCTGACCGTTCAATCAAAAGACCAGTCGGTATTGTAGATAATGTGATTGTGAAAGTTGGATATTTTCATATTCCAGCTGATTTTGTGATCCTTAATTGTGTTGTGGACAAGGAAATCCCTATTATATTGGGGAGACCATTTTTAGCTACTGGATGAGCACTTATGGATTCGGAGCGCAATGAAATCAAGTTCCGAGTGAACAACGAAGAATTTACTTTCCAAGCTAGTAAGGGTATGAAATTACCAACCGAGTACGAGAATATTTCACTAATTGGTATTGTTGATGAAGTTGATGAGGCTGTTGAGATGAAGATGGAAGAGCAATGCTTAGGTGAAGCACTGGCAGCAATATTGGTGAATTTCGATGGTAATGATATGGAAGGCTTTATGGAGTCGGTGAATGCATTAGAAGGACGTGGCTCGTACTCATATACTCCACCAAAACTGTCCCTGGATTTGGAGAATAGAGCTACACCTCCTGCAAAGCCGTCCATTATCGAACCACCTCAATTAGAGCTCAAACCACTTCCATCGCATTTGAGGTATAAATTTCTTGGCTTGAATAATACTTTACCAGTAATTGTTTCTTCGTTGTTGAGTGATGTGCAGGTAGAGCAGTTGCTGCATGTTTTGAAGGAACACATACAGCCATCGGTTGGACAATTGCGGACATTCGGGGAATCCCTGCTGGAATTTGTGAGCACAAGATTCAACTAGAAAATGGGACAAAACCGAGTGTGGAGCACCAGCGACGGCTGAATCCATCAATGCAGTAAGTTGTGAAGAAAGAGATAATCAAATGGCTGGACGCTGGGGTAGTCTACCCAATTGCCGATAGTTCATGGGTGAGCCCGGTGCAATGCGTGCCAAAGAAGGGAGGCATGACTGTGGTAAAGAATGAAAAGAACGAGCTGATTCCAACAAGGACAGTAACCGGATGGCGGGTATGCATGGATTACAGAAAGCTCAATAGTGCCACATGTAAGGACCATTTTCCTATTCCTTTTATTGATCAAATGCTTGATCGGCTAGCCGGAAGGTCCTTCTATTGCTTCCTCGACGGATACTCCGGGTATAATCAGATCAATATAGCTTTGGAGGACCAGGAGAAGACAACGTTCACATGCCCGTATGGAACATTTGCTTTCAGTCGAATGCCATTCGGCTTATGCAATGCTCCAGCCACCTTCCAGAGGTGTATGATGTCTATCTTTTCTGATATGGTAGAGGATTTCCTTGAGGTCTTTATGGACGATTTCTCGGTAGTCGGGGAAACTTTTGAGCACTGCCTGAAAAATCTGAAACAAGTGCTAAAGCGATGCGAAGAGACAAACCTTGTACTAAATTAGGAGAAATGCTACTTCATGGTGGATGAAGGTATTGTTCTGGGACATAAAATCTCCAGGCGTGGCATAGAGGTGGATAAAGCTAAAATTGAGATCATCTCCAAACTCCCTCCACCCACATCCGTAAAAGGTGTCCGTAGCTTTTTGGGGCATGCTGGATTCTACAGGCGGTTCATTAAGGACTTCTCAAAGATTGCACACCCAATGTGTAAACTCCTAGAGAAGGATGCCAAGTTCGTATTTGATGAAAAATGCCTCGCAGCTTTTGAGGAACTGAAAACAAAGCTCACCACGGCACCTATTATTGTCACACCTGATTGGTCGCTGCCCTTTGAGCTTATGTGTGATGCTAGCGGGGTAGCTATTGGAGTTATGCTGGGACAAAGACACAATAAAGTTCTTCACCCAATATACTATGCTAGCAAGACACTTAATGGGGCGCAGATGAATTACACTGTAACCGAGCAGGAGCTGCTAGCTATTGTGTATGCATTCGAGAAGTTCTGTGCGTATCTATTGGGCTCTAAAGTGATTGTGTATACTGATCATGCAGCTCTATGTTATTTCATAGTGAAGAAAGATGGAATGCCACGACTAATCCGATGGGTGTTACTGCTGCAAGAGTTCGATTTCGAAGTTATAGATCGCAAGGGAACACAAAACCAAGTGGCAGATCACTTATCTAGACTGGAAGAATCAGGGAGACAAAAAGAAGAGCTGGAGATAAATGACTCATTTCCAGATGAACATATACTGATGGTATCTAATTCATTTACACCGTGGTATGCAGACATCGCCAACTACATTGTCAGTGATCTTATTCCGGAAGGGTTGGAATCATACCAACGGAAGAAATTCTTGAGGGATTGTCGCAACTATTATTCGAAAGAATCATTCTTATTCCGTGTCTGTGCTGATAATATAATTAGAAGATGCGTACCTGAGGAAGAGATGCTACAGGTTCTGAAAGCTTGCCGTGACTCACCAGTTGGGGGTCATCATGGGGGTAACAGAACAGCTGCAAAGATTTTGGAGTGTGGGTTATTACTGGCCGACTATTTATCAGGATGCTAATCAGTTGGTGAAGTCTTGCGACCAATGCCAACGACAGGGCCCAATTTCGAGGAGGCATGAGATGCCTATGAAATTTGTTATGGAAATCGAATTATTCGATGTTTGGGGTATTGACTTCATGGGCCCTTTCATAAGCTCATGTGGGATGAAATACATCCTAGTGGCCGTGGACTATGTATCCAAATGGGTAGAAGCCGTTGCCTTACCAAACAACGAAGCTCGGAGTGTGACCGCATTTCTAAAGAAGAATATTTTCACCCGGTTTGGTACCCCGAGAGCCATTATCAACGATGGAGGTTCACACTTCTGTAACAGAGTCATTAAAGGTCTCCTTGACAAGTATGGGGTTAAGCATAAGGTTGCCACACCTTATCATCCACAATCGAGCGGTCAAGTTGAAGTATCCAACAGGGAGATCAAGAGCATTCTATCAAAGACGGTGAATGCAAATAGGACCGATTGGTCAAGAAAGCTAGATGATGCTCTATGGGCCTATCGTACAACTTACAAGACTCCTACCGGTACATCCCCTTATCAGTTAGTCTTCGGAAAGGCGTGCCATTTACCCGTAGAACTCGAGCATAAGGCTATGTGGGCCTTAAAGAGATTAAACATGGACTGGGCGGAGGCCGGAGCTCTAAGGCTGGCACAGTTAAATGAAATGGAGGAATTATGTCTTCATGCTTATTAGAGTGCAGCAGTTTATAAAGAATGAATGAAATTCGTCCATGATACAAAGATCTTGAAAAGAGAGTTTAAGGCAGGGGACCTAGTGTTGCTGTTCAATTCAAGACTAAAATTATTTTCGGGGAAACTGAAGTCTAAATGGTCTGGACCATTTAAAGTTGTTGATGTCTCTCCGTTTGGAGCTGTGGAATTAGCATCGGAGGATGGGCTCCGGACTTTCAAGGTTAATGGCCAAAGAATTAAGCACTACTTGGGAGTAAATGGAGAAAAACATGTGGTAGAGCAGCTGGCTCTAAAAGATGATCAAATCCCAACTACAGAATGATTACAGAAGCATCCTAGCCTCGTCGTGCCGCGACGTTAAATCAAGCGCTTCATGGGAGGCAACCCATGTGTGGTATCATTTGCTTTTGTTTGTATTGTATTTTTATTTATGTAGAATTCAATGTCAAATTTGTACTTAGGGCTATTTGAAGGGTTTTAGAATGCAGGAATGTGACGAAAGGATACAGGAACTGAAGAGGAGTGTTTGAAACTGCAGAAAAACATCAAGGTGAAAAATGCTGCACAAATGCGATCGCATTTGAGATATGCGAACCGTATTTGTGCCGCAAACTGAAGCAGAAACTTGAGCAAATATATCTGGCATAAATGCGACGAAGCTCAACAGTTTGCGGTTCGCATTTAAGTTATGCGATCCGCATTCTCACCGCAAACAGAGACAGAGAATTCAGCTCAAAGGTCTGATAAAAATGCGGTGGAAACTCCTACTATGTGGTTCGCATTTCAATTATGCGGAACTTAAATTATCGCATAATTTCCAGGTACGTGTTCGCATTCCCTCCTTTTCTAAATTCTTCAATCTAAGTGTAGAAAAGAAAAAAAGAAAAAAAAAGAGAAGAGAAAACGGAAACGTAGAAAGACCTCCGACGAACATCATCGGAAAAGTAAAAGTGCAAGTTCACCAACCCTCAAAGAGTTGATTCACCGTTGTCCTAAGAACGACAATCTTTTTCACAAGGTACGTTCATTCTTTGCTCCATCTTAAATTTTTATTTCGCAAGACTAGGGTTTATGACTCAGTGAAGTTTCTCGATTCTTTGGGATGGATGATAGAAATCTAGGGTTTTCTTGCTTGAGGGATGAACATACTTGGATATTTGAAGGTATTTGCGGTCCACAAACTAAAAATGTGGACCGCAATTTGACCGCATCCCTAAACCCTAGGTAACTGAGGAAGACAACATATGCGGTGAATCTGCAATCGCATAATCAATATGCGAACTGCAGAGCCACCACAAACACAGCCAGAACATTTGCTTAGCACTGGTGAACTCTGCGGTGAGTATGCGATCGCATATCTCGCTTTGCGATGAGTTTGCGATCGCATTTGTGTGTATCCAACAGGCTTATGCTCGACAACAATTTGCGATGGATTTTTGATTCGCATAGTTTTTATGCGATTCGCAGAATCCACCGCATAATTCCCTCTACCTGTCACACAGAAGAATGCGACGTGTTTGCGGTTCGCATAGTGGTTATGCGACCGCAAACCACGCCGCATTTCTGTAACTCTTTGGTCATTTCTCCTATTTTGCTTTTCTCAAATTCTGATAATGTCACTGACATCTCTCACTTATGCAGATATAGCAACCAAAAAGCATTCCGCAAAGAGAGGGCCGTCTTCCTCTTCAACCTCAGTACCACCCAAACGGGAAAGAAAGGAATCAACTGTACCTAACCCCCCCCCAGTCTGATGAGGAGGACTGCGTACCGGAAGTTGATTTAGTAGCTGAGGCCCAATGGAAACGAGGTGATGACCTTCAGCTTCGTTTTGGGGTTGAAGGTTCAAGATCTTTATTCAGGGAAGCGCTCACAAAGAGAAGGATCTTGGGGGAGAAAAAGTTAAATGGGCTACAAGACCAGTACCCTCATATTCTCAAAAAAATCAAAATGAGAAAATGGGAGTACTTCACTACAGACCCCAAGGAATATAATGAGTCAATGGTCCGGGAATTCTATGCGTCTTACGGAGCTTCACGAATAGGGTATCATAGACGCAACAGAATATTCACCGGCATCGTCCACGTTCGGGGGAAGGCTGTATTTTGTGACAGCGAACATATCAATGAACTCTACTACCCCGACTGGGAATCAGGCACAGCTGAGTACGATGCAAAGTACTCCAACAGAGAGAACGAACGTGGATGGATAGCGTCCATAATTGCTAAGGGGACTCCTGCCTGGATCAGTCCTGGAAAGAAAATTTACAAAGAAGACCTCACAAGGGAGGGCAAATATTGGCTCAACTTCGTCACCTCCCATTTAATACCCTCCAGGAATGAAACAAATATCAGCATTGAGAAGGCCCTTCTCATTGCGTGTATAATGACGGGTATTAAAATTGATGTGGGGAGTCTTATCTTCCAGGAAATTGGCATCCGGGCTATGCAGCGAGCCACATTACTTCCCTTCCCGAGTTTGATCACAACCCTCTGCCAAGAGGTGAATGTTCCTTTCTTACCACAACAAGACAAACCCGGTAGGTCAACGAGAGATATTGACATCACTCGTATAAGTGATTCGGTTGCTCCACCAGTGACCCCAATTGAGGACATTGACTCCCAGAATCTCCTGTCTCCCCAAGGTCCTGACACCTCCACTGCTGCTGAAGAAGCTGCACCCCCATCTACCACTGGTCCATCTGCCTCACACTTGCCAACCATTTCAAGACTCGGTCTAATTGCGCATCACACAAATTCTAAGGTAGACCAACTCTTGAAGACATTGCCCCACCTGATTAAACAGGCCCTGACTCCGATGCAAACGTTAGTGACCGTTCTCCAACAACAACAATTAGCGTTCGGAGATAGGTTGAACAAGCTTGAGTCTAGGGTTGAACGAATTGAAAGAGGTGAGGTGAGGGGTTTTCCCCAACTGCGGGAGGAAGTACAATCCATAAAGACCGACCTCCAAAAGATGAAAAATCTGGAGTTTAACCTATCATCTCTCCTCCCCAACGAGGGTGACCAGGGTGCTGGCCGTGCTGCATCAGACTTGGGCCTGGACTTCACGACACTAATGGCAGACATCGCACCTTCGTCTGCTAAAGTGTCTCAGCCTCCCGCCCCTACAGTCCAGGTAGATTCTACTGATGACGAGACATCGGAGCAGTCATTAAAATTCGAAGGGGACAAATCAGATGAGACCAGTTCAGAGTTTGATGAGGGTGCAACCCCTAAGAAAAAGGGTAAAGAAATTGTTGTGCCAACTGTGGAGGAGGAACAAGAGCAAGCAGACATCGAGAAGGCCATTCAGCAATCACTAGTGGAGAGGGCTGCCAGGACACGGCCACCAGCGGGAGAAGCTAGCAGCTCAGTGGCCTCACCACCTGCTCCAGACCAGTCCCACATCTCTCCTACAGCTCCGAAGGAGACCTAGTCCACCGCATCTCTTCGCGCAATTGCGCTCGCAGGGAGCCCCTTGTACTCTATATTTCTTTTTATGCATTGGGGACAATGCATGTGTTTAAGTTGGGGGTGGTAGCCTTATATCCTTGTTTTGTCTGTGTATTTAATTTATTTTTGGGCATGTTTAGTGACATTTGATAACTGTACATTATATAATAATGATTCATGATTTATGTATATATGTTGTAATATAATCAAATAGTTAGCAATAAAATCCCCTTATTTTTTCTTCTGCCAGGTTCTTTTTCAAGGGTGTAATAGTAGAACCGGGCCTATGAATATGAGGTATATTGACTAGGATGGTACATTTGTTGAGTATCAAGTATGTAAACCTATGTGAGTAGATCCTTGTAACAAATCAATTATGTGAATTTGAGGCTCACTCGGTAACTCTAGGTCTACTTAGAGTCGTGTATGTGTACACGAGGAAAGCCTCGAGTGACTAAATGTGAACTCTAAAGCTGTAAACTATGTTAACCGAACAGTTTGTGTGCCATGTGTGTGAGCTCCTTGTTTCGATAGCTCTTGTGTTCACTTCTGCCATCTAGAACTTTCCCAGTTGGTTTTTCGACGCCTATCATAAGTACACTGAGTTAGAGAAATGATCTTAGGCTTTCTTTAATTATTGATGAAACCTTTCTAGCCTTTTCAGCTTACCTGTGCATAATTAATATCACTAGTACACTATTTGAGCCTTTTAGCCTTTTCCTTAGCCTCCGTGTTACAAACTTGTCCCATTCGTAAAACATGATCTCTTTTGAACCCGTTCCTCCTTGAACATTGATAACATTGCTAAAAGTTTAAGTTGGGGGTGTGGGTCAACATGAAAATGGGCAAGGTGGTGAAATGAAGGTGGGAACCCGTACCTCAAAATGTTCATGTGAAATTAAGAAAGCTCCAAAAAGAAAAAAAGAAAACAAAAACTGAAAAGAATAAAAAAAGAGAAGAAAAATGTGTGTTGTCATAAATAATGAGGTACGTAATGGCAATAATGGAGCTTGAGAATAGAATAAAGAGGTATGCAAAGTGGGGTCCAATGTGGGAACTGAACGCCATAGGTTATGGGGTCGAAAAGAAACAAAAGGTTAAAAGAAAGAAGCATGTAATTAGTGTTCAAGAAGGAAGTAGCCACTAGTATCTAAATATATATCCTACCCTTCCTTAAACCGACATTACAAGCTTACAAAGTCCTTATGTGAACTCCAACCGAGTGTTCTTCTAACTAGGCGATGAATTAAAATAAGGGCAAGCCTATGGTGTGGCATGGGGTGACACTTGAAATTTTGTTCTAAGAGTGAGTGTACTTGCACTTTAGTCCCTTGGTATTGTTATGATGAATATTGTGAGAGTGGGACTTTCTTTCCAGTGAGGGCACATACACTGCTAGGTTGATAGTAAGTTGAGCTTTGAGTAAGGCATAAGTGTATTCCGCTGAAGGTAGCCTTTAGTTACTTTGTTGAGGCTCAAAGTTCACTAATTGATTGGTTGTCTTTGAACATATTAATGATTCAAGGGGGGTACAGTGCTCAAAGAGTTATACTTGAGATACTAACAACAACCACCATCCACGGTCAGTATTGCTTCATGTTTGATAAGTAGAGTCTAGACTAGGATAGTATCGTTTGAGTTGCTTGAGGACAAGCAAGAGTTTAAGTTGGGGGGGTTGATGTGCCGGGTAATTTCGGCACATTTTGATACTATTTGCTTAAAGTTTAACTTGCTAATTCTCATGATACTTATGTAATTTTAGTGTATTTGCAGAATAGCGAGTGTAAGGACCCAGAAGAACAGAAAAGAGTTCAAAAAGTTAGCTGAAGACAAGAAAAGAAGTTAAAAGCATCGCGAGTACAAGTATGCGGTCGCAAACTGAAAATGCGAACCGCATATTCCCTAGGCAGATCGCATTTTAGGATAGAACTCTAGGCCAATCTTCATGTCGAGAATGTGGTCGCAAATGCGACCGCAAAACAGAAATGCGAACCGCAAAATATCCAGGTGCAATCGCAAACACAAACAGAGTTTTGGGTGAAATCAGAGTGGAGAATGCGATCGCATATCGCGATCGCATAATCAACATGCGAACCGCGAATCAAAATGCGATGGGAGCAAAATTTTCTGGTGGAGTTTGCGACGGACGATGATGATTTGCGGTCCACATTTCTGTTCTGCGATAGAAATGCGGTCCGTATTTTTACCACAAGGGAAAATCATGCCGAAATTCGCCTCGGGTTTTGGGCCTCTATAAATAGGTTTTATAGGGTTTTGTGAAGGGAGGCTAGTCAGAACTTAGAATACAAAGTACGGCAATTGACTATTTTGAATTCTTAGAAGCTTTTGGGGATCAAATACCTTCTATTTTTGTAAGATAATATCAATTATTCTTCATTGTTCTTTAATTATCAGCATGTGTAGCTAAACTCAAACGTTGAGGTTGTGAACCCTTGATGGGTAGAATGTTGTTGAGATCTTGATAGTGAATCCGATTTCGAAGGAAGCTTGATATTTATTTATTTCTTGCTCTTCAATTAATCGTTAGTGGTTGCAAACATTAACGAATGCCATTTAACTCTATATTATCTTGGAAAAGTGAGACAGATTTTGGTAGAAATAAATAACAAAAACTCAAGGCTTTAAACCTTGTTTAACAAAATCGCTTAGGAATAAGTAGGTTTTAATTTGGCGTTTAATTGGTTGTTCTTAAGCTTGACTCTTTTGTATTCGGGAGAATCGTAAAGAGGATACATTATCCAAATATTGGGAAATATTGGGTAGTAAGTTAAACATCAATTGCATATCAAGGAAGGTATTCAATCTTAATATCAAGAACATTCTACTACATTAAAGGGGACACAACCTTGGTTTCTTAAATTCATATTTTTCACATTCATACTATAAAAATTAGTCTTCAGTTTTCGTTTGCTTCTATACTCAACACTTCTTTATTCTATTTGACGTACTTGATAGAATTACGACTTAGTCAAGTATTACATTAATTAAACAGTTCACACCTATTCCCTGTGGGATTAGACCCCAACCTTGTTCGGTTACTATATTTGACATCGATCGCTTACACTATTATTAAGGTGTAATTTGAGCGAATCACTATCTCAGTCTCGCCTAAAAATGGTGTTCCGTGTAAGAGGCATTGTGTTTTGATTTGCGGATTATTCATTTGCATTGTAAAATTTGTACGGTTGGTGGTATGGATGTGCAGACCTTGCTACCTGGTGTAGAAGGTCGTGGAGTGACTCCCACGGGATGACCATATATGTATGGTGTGTCAGTCGTTTAAGGGGGTAGAGATTGAAATCAGGTATGGAGATTCTAGCAGTGTCGCTGATTGGAGAATTTATGTCTGAGAGACGCTCTATTCTGTTTGTTATGGACTATGGAAGTTGTTCTGGATTTGATGATAGTTCGTATGTGTCATGGATAGGGTCATTGTGGATCTTGGGGAGGTTATATACCTATTTGGAGATGATCGGAATTGGCTAGAGGTCTGTGGGTAGGCCTAATGTGATTCTATGCCAGATTGGATATGCTTAATCAGCTTGGCATTGCTTATAGATGATTCTTCGAGCGTAGTGGATGATATTCCTAGCGTCGACTATTTCAGGTGCACTCTATTATTCCATGTGGGTTGTGAGGCGACTTGATTATTCGTACGTATGTTGTGGTCCTTTGTAGCTTGTTATTTATTGCACTTTAGTCGAGCTCGAGTTTTGTAGTGTATGTGTTTATGGACTTGTTGGTGAAATTTGATGGGGCCCCGGTTGGCTCGGGTGTGTTTCGGATCACCCGGAGCATGTTTGAACTTGGCTAAAATTGTTAGTGTGCTGGTGTGCTTCGTGATCGCGAAGAAGGCTGAAGAAGGGCACCTGTTTTTTTCTCTTCGCAAACGTATGGAGGCTCACGCAAATGCAGAGAAGGACATGGTCCTACTTCGCGAACTCGTAGGCTTGATCACGAACACGAAAAAGGATGGGAGGGGGATGCCTGTGAGGCAGAAAGCCTTCGTGAACGTGAAAGCAAAGGGCAGGGTCAGCTGGACATCGCGAATGCGATCAGGAGGTTGCGAACGCGAAGGGTAGCTGGGAGGAGTTGGACTACGCAATTGCGAGGCTTTTTTCCGCCATCGTGAAGAAGAGCGTCCTCAGCAGATTTGATTTAATACAGGATTTAGCTCATTTTCTTTCATTTTCACTTGGTTGGGCGATTTTTGGAGCTATTGAAGAGGAGATTTTCATCATCTATCATGAGCTTCAGATCGATGAGCATTGGTTTGAGGTGCTAGAGAGGCGTTGGAGCCGGTTATGGAACTTCGAAGCTAGGTAAGTCTCCTGTCTAACCTTGTGAGGGGAATTTACCCCATATGTGTTATACTAATTATACACGACATGTTATGGAAGCTATGCTAAGGTGACAAGTGTTTGTGCGTATGCTAGAGTCCCTGATTATGTACGGGTAGACTTAGATTCATGCTATGCTTTAAATTGTACTATTTGAGTTATTCTTGCCTGTTTAATTACTTTAATTCGCATTATGACCTGAGAATAGACTTGCGTAGAGTAGTGGACTCGCTATTTTAGATATTTGACGAGCTACTTAATTAGCCGTAAGAATTGTACTCCTCTTTCGGATTTCTCCAGCGTTGTGCGAATTCATCGGAAAGTTTCTCTTGAATTCCATAACTGTCACTACCCAAATTTTCCTCCGCAGGATGTCGTGGCACTTAGTCTCTATGACTAGGTAAGCCTAACATTTGTGAGGAATAACAGATTATAAACTAAACTCAAGCCTCAACATATGAAATATATTTAAAAAATACGATTCAAATAATTATAACTCCCAAAACACGGTAGAAATAAGTCACAATTTCTAAGATAAATACTAAGTGTCTCTATACATCATAGTCTAAAGAAAATAAAGAAGAAAGCAACATAGTAAGGATAGAGGGGGACTCCGAGGTCTGCGGACGCTGGCAGATGTACCTTGAAGTCTCCACGTACGACTAGCTCACTGTACCTGGTCTGGTCAGTAATACCTGGATCTGCACGAAACGATGTGCAGAAGTGTAGTATGAGTACACCACAATGGTACCCAGTAAGTGCTAAGCCTATCCTCGGTAGAGTAGTGGCGAGATCAGGTCAGGGCTCCACTGGAATAAAAAGGAAGCAAGACAGAAAATATAACAATATAATGAAATGACGGAGAATTTAAATAATGAGAAGTTACAGAAAGCTAACAACACAGCGAATAATGGTAAATAACAGGGATGCTCCCGAGGTATCGCCTCGTAGTCCCAAATGTAAATACATAACGGGGGGAGCTCCCGAGATACCGCATCGTAGTCCGAAAAGTAAATATGCAAGAGGGGCGCTCCCGAGGTACCGCCTCGTAGTCCCAAAAGTAAATATGCAACAAGGGCACTCCCAAGGTACTGCCCTGTAGTCCCAAAAGTAAATACACAACTCATAACCTATGGAACAATGAATTTACAGCAAGGAATTATACAATTAAAGACTGAGTACAAGATCAAGGAAGCAGGTAATTCAACTAAGCATGTTGCTTAAGTTGCAAGTAAGAGTTAGGACACGTAAGCATGCGACATTAGACTAAACATGATGACTACATAGCTAGAGCAACTCGGTTAAGGAATTAAAAGAAAACAACTCAGCAGGAACCGAATTTTCAACATTTAACCCGAGTACGCACTCGTCACCTCGCGTACACGGCCTTCACGTATTGCAAATATAATAACAGTACCAAAACCTAAGGGGAGTTTCCCTACACAAGGTTAGACAAGTCACTTACCTCACGCCAAGCTCAATCAGTCAATAAGAATGCCTTTCCCTCGATTTTCCGACTCCGAAAGGTCCAAATTTAGCCAAAAGCAATTACATACTATAAATACAACTATAAGAAACTAATTTAAATAATGAAACCATGACTTTAGCAAAGAATTGAAAAATCTCCCCAAAAGTCGATCCGGGTCCACGTCTCGGAATTAGGTAAAAGTCACAAAATACGAACACCCATATTGAGTTCACCCATACCAAAATTACTCAAATCAGATACAAATTCTCAATCAAAACCTCAAAATTCGGCCTAAGGATTTTTCCACCCTTTTCACAAATTTCTCAACCCAAATCCTTAATTAAATGAAGAATAAATGATATCTTAGTGGAGATTAATTAAAAACAAGTCATGAATCCTTACCCACATGTTTCCTCTGAAAATCCCACATTTTACCATCGCAGGTGCAATTCTCACTTAGTCCAGACACGTCCACTTCTGCAGACCAAAATTCGCATCTGCGCTTCCGCTCCTGCGGCCAAGGAGCGCTTGTGCGTACGTGCTCCTGCGGACCAAGTCCGCTGCTGCGATCACCAAGCCCTCCTGGCCTTTCCGCTATCATCCTTATGCAGAAGCGACATTGCTTCTGCGACCTCCTCGTCGCACCTACGACCACTGGTCAAACTTGTGCAGGTGCGATTGCCCCAGAACTGGTGCACTTCAGCCATTCTGTAAGCCTCAACTCGATCTGTTAACCATCCGAAACCACCCCGAGGCCCCCTGGACCCAGTCCAAATGTACCAACAAGTCCAAAAGCATTGTACCGACTTAGTTGAGCCTTTAAATCATATCAATCAACGCTATCAACATGAATTGCACATCGATTAAAGCCTAATAAACTTTAAAACTTCGAACTTCCACATCCAATGCCAAAACCTACCAAATCAAGTCCGATTGACCTCAAATTTTGCACACAAGTCATAATTGACATTACGGACCTCCTCCAACTTCAAGAATCGGAATCTGACCCTGATATCAAGAAGTCCACTCTCGGTCAAACTTCCCAAAAATCATCCAATTTTCTAACTTTCGCCACTTAACACCGAAATGACCTACGGGCCTCCAAATCAACATCCGAACATGCTCTTATGACAAAAATCATACTACGGAACTATAGGACCCGTCGAAACTCTATTATGTAGTTGTCTTCACACAAATCAGCCTACGGTCAATTCGTACGACTTAAACTTCCATTGTAGGGACTATGGGTCCCATTTCACCCAGAAACCAAAAGTCAAACCTTCTAGCGAGTCACGCAACCACATAATGAAATAGAGGGAGCAATAAATAGGGATTCGGGCTAATACACTCAAAACAACAGGTCGGGTCGTTATAATAACTCACGGGTATATTTGTGAGTGGGGTCATAGACCCCGTAAAGCTTCATACTCTTATGGGATTGGGTCATTCGCCTTGGCAGGATATTGTAACACACTTTTATGGGATCGGGTCGTTCGGCTCAACATTATCATGTATTAATATTCTTATGGGATCGGGTCGTTCACCTCGACATCGACTGCTCCTGAAAGATAGATGAACGCATAAAACAATTATTCAACATATGCACCAGAGCGATTAAAACGAGAGCGTCCCTTTCACCGGGACAAACAACCCATTTATGATCAGGGTGTCCCAGTGACGTCTACTCAAGGAAGATTCGAGGGGGCCTTCCGCTGCACCATAACACTAACTTGACTTTCTCTTGCTTGCCACAATCCTTTGTATGATAAAGTAACACCAACCAATACTAGCAGCGACTAATTCAACTACTTGCTTACTTTTAGGATTTTTTTTTCCTCCACATGTATCACTCTTATGGGATTGGGCCCTTCGCCTCGGCAGTTCTATAAAACATTCTTATGGGATCGGGCCGTTCGCCTCAGCAGTTCTATGAAACACTCTTATGGGATCGGGCTGCTTACCTCGGCAGAATCGTGTGACATACTTGATAAGGAGTATGCATACTCATGATTTTTTTGACTTGCGATGTGACTGTTGATTTGGTATTGACCATTACGTATTTCTTTTGAGGAGGTATCCGATGATTGAGGACTTTTGTGTTCATTGTTCAGTTGTAGACAGTATTAGGTGCCTATATCTGTATTCATTGTTTACTTACCATATTACACTTGTCTACTTTACTATATTTGATTTACTGGACCACTAGTAAGTGTCAATATCGACCCCTCGTCACTACATCTTCGGGGTTAGGCTAGATACTTACTGGGTACGTGTTGATTTATGTACTCATGATGCACTTCTGCACTGAATGTGCAGGATCTGACAGGTTCATTTGGTGGTCATTTGGGCGCGTAGGCATAGCTGCTGCGGGGACTTTATGGTGAGCTGTATTCTATGTTACGGTTTGCAGCACACAGAGTTTCCATCATAATTATTTACTTTATCCTGTCCATCTTTTATTCCAGACAGAGGTGGTATTGTTATTATACTTCCTAGTAGATGCTCATGCACTTATGCTACCGGATTTTGGGGGTGTTCTAGAATTTGCTTATGGTTTGCTTTACATTGATACACTTTTACTTTATATTGTAATTAAATTGTACGTATCTAATATTTTTAATGCATTGACTTCTCTACAGTCTCATGAGCTCAAAATTAATAAAATGAATAGTTAAGTTGGTAGTTCACCGTTGGCTTGCCTAACGGCGGCGGTGGGTGCTATCACGACCTATATTGATATTTGGGTCGTGACAACAATGCAGCTAAATCAGAGTAACGACACCGCTAGACGTCATTGGGGACAACACCAGTATCTACACAAGAAGTACAGAAGTGTAGCATGAGTATAACCAACCCAATGTACTCCGTAAGTGTCAAGTCTAATCCCGATGAGGTAGTGACGTAGCTATGACAAGACACCTATGTAAATCCTGTACAAGTATATACATAAAGCAACAAAATAATAAGTAGAACAACTAAAGTATAAGTGGGAGGGGACATGTCGAGAGTGGAATACAATAAGAACGGCAAGTACAAAATCACCGAATAACCTTTTTCCCGAAAACAATAATAATACAACCAGTAAAATAAACAATCCGAAAACCAAAAACATAATGAAATCAATAATGGCATGATATCACCTTCGTGTTTATACTCTCAACTTCACATGATGTGATAAATGATAATAAGAAACACATGCACGGCATCACCCTTCATTCTTTAATCCTCACAATCTAAATAAACGATATTTGCATGCAAATAAGGCACGACAACACCCTTCCTACTTTTCACTTTTCCTCACCAAGCAACAACATTTATACAAAATAGAAAAACAAGGTGGGAAACTATTTCACTTAAATCTTAGTGTAATGATAAGTCATCTCAACTTTCAAAAATCCCAACAACTTCAAAATAAGCAATAGATGTGAAAAACGAATAAATTAAGAAGTTATAATCTAACTACGACATGAAAAACATTATCATGGAAACCATATAATACAATATAAGTATTTTCACCTGCATGCTTTAAATCCAATAACAACATATATATACTCGTCGCCTTACAATATGCCTTTCCCACACATAATTCATGTAGCAATTAGACCAACAAGTCATAATCCCTCAAGTCTAAGTTAATCACGACACTTACCTCACTCCGCAACCAAATCAATGCTCAACTGCGGCTTTTTCTTTAGAATTAGCCTCCAAACCAATTAAATCTAACACAATAGAGTTCAACTAATTTAAAATAGACTTCAGAAACTACGCAAGAGTGAAAAAGATTTAATCTTTAATGATTTTGATGAAAGTCAACAAAAGTCAACCCTTAGCTCGCTTGATCAAAATTCGAGATTCGGACCAAAACTCAATTACCCATTCATCCCCAATCTGGGATATGTAATTTATTTCGAAATCCGGCCTCAATTTGTGGTCTATATCTCAATTTCTAAAAAAATTCAATTTCTACCTAAATCTCTAGTTCTACCATGAAAAATCCTAGATTAAAGGTTAAAATCAATAAGCGTTAATAGAAATATAACAAAGTAAGTTAAGATGAAAAATCACTTCAAAATCGCCTCTAGGCCGAGGTCTAACTTCAAAATGGTGAAAAATTGTTCAAATCCAAACTTTCAACTATTTTAATACCTGACGTCAAGTGTTCTTCACGTTCGCGAAGCACCTGACGCGTTCGCAAAGAACATCAGCCAAAAGCCTTCGCGTTCACGAAGGCATAAAATTCCACTTTCCTTCGCATTCGTGAGCCAAGGCCCGCGTTCGCGAAGAGTAACCGCCAGACCTTCCCCCGAAGCTTCGTGTTTGCGAGAAGCCTGCCGCGTTCACGAAGGGTAAGCCCCTCTCTACTTCACGTTCGTGACCAGCTCCTCGCCTTTGCGAGGAATAACAAACCCCCATCCCAAATTTACCTTTCGCGATCACAAAGCACAACGCACCAGACACCATAAACTATTGAAAACCAGCAATGTCTTAAGTCTAAAATGATCCGTAGCCTACCGGAAACTCACGCGAACCCCTCGGGCTTCAAACCAAATATGCACATATAATAACATCACACGAACTCGCTTATGCGATCAATACATCAAAATAACACCTAGAGCTACGCATTGGAAATCAAAAAAATGAAATTTCAAAAAAAAAAAACTCAAGAACATGTAGAATTAAAACTAAAGAGTCCGAATTCTATCAAACCAACTCCGAATCGCACCAAATTTTGCAGACAAGTTTGAAATAGCATAACAGACCTATTCCAAGTCCCGAAACTAAAATCAGAATCCAACAGCCATAAAGTCAATGTATGGTCAAACCTAAGAAATTTTCAAACTTTCAAATTACTAACTTTCGGCAAAACAAGTCAAATCAATCTAGGGACCTCCGAATTCAATTTCGATCATACGCCCAAGTCTAATATCACAATATGGACCTATCAGAATCATCAAAACACTGATCTAAGATCATTTACATAAAATGTTGACCGTAGTCAATTTAAGTTGTTTTTAAAGCTAAAAATTATATTCTATTCAAAATTTTATGTAAAACCTTACCGAAAAAAAGACCCGGTTTGCGCAAGTAAATCAAGAAACATCAAATGAAACTAATAGGGGTATTGAAACATGAAAATAAGGGTTAGTACTCCAAACGACATATCAAGTCATCCCAATTATATAGTATACTGAACAACATATCGCTAGAATGAACTGTATACCAAAATGATATATGGTATATCATTTTGGTATATGGTATATCATTTTGGTATACAGTATAAATTCTTCTTCGCCAGTTCAATGAAATAAATTATACAGTATTGAATTAAATATTATATACCAAAAATAATATATATGTTATTTTGGTATATAAAGGATTTCCTGCAAAAAAAATTAGTAATATACTGTTGTAATTAATTATATACTGTTGAATTGATTATTGTATACCAATATGGTATACAATATAACATTTTGGTATACAGTGCAAATCTATCTTCTTTGTTAGTTCAACTCAATTGCAACCCAAAATTTAAAAATCTACTCTAAAATCTCTAGCAAATTGAACCCGCAAACCTTCAATCAAAATTTTCAAACTAAATATTTTGGTTTAAAAGAATTTGAAAAAACATGAGAACTCCATTGAAAAGTATAAAAAGAACTAAATGAAAATTTCAAAAAATACTAAAAGGACCAAATTGTAGTAGTAAACTATTACTTTTATAGTATACTGTAATAGTGTATCGTTGGAATGAACTATATACCAAAATGATAAATAGTATATCTTTTCGGTATAAAGTACAAATTCTTTTTTACCAGTTCAACGCAATAAATTATACACTATTGAATTGAATATTATATACAAAAATAGTATATAATTTGTTATTTTGGTATGTAGGGGAATGGTTCATTCCTTCAAAAATATTAGTAGTATACTGTTGTAATTTATTATATACTCTTGAATTAATTATTGTATACCAATACGGTATACAATATAATATTTTGGTATATAGTACAAATCTATCTTCTTTGCTAGTTCAACTCAATTTCAACCCGAACTTTAAAATCTACTCTAAATCATCTACCAAAATGGCTCAAACTTAACCCGCAAACCTTCAATAAAAATTTTCAAACTAAATATTTTGGTTTAAAAGAATTTGAAAAAACATAAGAATTCCATTGAAAAGTATAAAAAGAACTCAATGAAAATTTTGAAAAAAATACTAAAAAGACAAAATTGTAGTAGTAAATTGTTACTTTTATAGTATACTATAACAGTGTATCGTTGGAATGAACTATATACCAAAATGATATATAGTATATCTTTTCGGTATACAGTACAAATTCTTATTCGCCAGTTCAACGTAATAAATTATACACTATTGAATTGAATATTATATAGTAAAATAGTATATAGTTTGTTATTTTGGTATATAGAGTATTGGTTCATTCCTTCAAGAATATTAGTAGTACACTATTGTAATTTATTATATACTCTTGAATTAATTATTGTATATCAATACGGTATACAATATAATATTTTGGTATACAGTGTAAATCTATCTTCTTTGCTAGTTCAACTCAATTTCAACTCAAATTTTAAAAATCTACTCTAAAATCTCCATCAAATTGACTCAGAATATAGCCACATCCTCCAATTAAAATTTCGAACATACCCTAATCAGAATCGGATCAAAATAACCACAAACATAACAAACCTAATTTATGACTTTCATGCTTCAAAGTCCTCCCATGGCAGATTAAGTTGTCTCAATTAAATCTCCAAATTTATCATTAGCACCACAATCTACACATTATAAAACACCAACAGTAAGACACTTCAAAACACACATGAAAATTCATATATGAAATTCGCGCATGGAGTTTAAATTCTTTCTTCTTTTTTTTCTAGTTTGAAATTTTTCCATAATTGTATTATGTGCTCAACTAATTAGAATACTAAATAAGTAGCAAATAATTCAATACTAAATGTAAAACTGAAATCGAAAGAAAGAGGAAGAGCAATAAAGAAAAAGTTCCGTTAATTTCCAGAAGCAACAATCTTGCAAAAAAATAGAATTTAAAGAAAGTTACTTGTTTTTGGGTGATACCAAAGAATAACTAGAAAAGTTTGTCAGTTTGGCTTTAGTAGTCTTTTGCAACTTAAGCACTAGAATTCTGCTGGACGGGTAATAAATTTTAGTGGGGTGGTTATGTTTTGTAATTATTTAAAAATGGGTAAAGAAAGGTAATAAATATAGATTGCATGGGCATTTAGCGTAGATTGCTCTAAACTTAAAGCTTCTAAAATGAGAATCATTTATCCAAATCAACCCCCAAGCACTCGAAAATCAAAACCAGCGATACGCACAAGTCATTATACACCATGTGAAGCTATTCGTGACCTCAAACCTCTGAACGAAGTATAACTGCTCAAAATGACCAGTCGGATCATTACACGCTTGTCTAATAATCTCCCCTGATGGTGATATTAAGACAATACCCAAACCTGCTCCCTTTACATTTGAGGTGTGACGACCCAGCCGGTCGTCTCATGAGTTACCGCTCCGTTTCCCCCATTTATGCTTCATTATGCTTCGTTATCCATGTTTATGTGATCGAGTTGAGTATTTTGCGTTTGGAGTGGATTTGGTAAGAAATGAGACACTTAGTCTCTTTTAAGAGGGTTTAAGTTGGAAAAGTCAAGGGATGTTGACTTATGAGTTAGAGGGCTTGGATGTGAGTTCTGATGGTTCGGTTAGCTTCGGAAGGTGATTTATAACTTAGGAGTGTGATCGGAATTGGTTTGGAGGTCCGGTGTAGAATTAGGCTTGAATTGGTGGAGTTAGTATTTTGGCGATTTTCAGTTGTTAAGCGAGATTTTTATCCGAGGGTCGGAATGGAATTCCAAGAGTTGCTATAGCATCGTATGGTAATTTTGGACTTAGGCGTATGTCCGGATTTCAAATTGGAAGTCCGTAGGACAATTCAACGCATTTTGGCGAATGTTGGAAAATGGAAGATTTTTGGAAAGTTTGACCGAGGAGTTGACTTTTTGATATCAGGGTCGGAATCAAGTTCTGAGAATCTTCATAGGTTCGTTATGTCATTTATCACTTGTGTGCAAAATTTGAGGTCAATCGGACTCGATTTGATAGATTTTGGCATCAAATGTAGAAGTTGGAATTTGTTAGTTTCATTAGGCTTAAATTGGGGTATGATTCGTGTTTTTTTGCGTTATTTGATGTGATTTGAGGCCTCGACTAAGTTCATAATATGTTTTAGGACTTATTGGTATATTAGGATGGGGTCCCGAATGGCTCGGGTGAGTTTCGTAGTGCTTTCGGACAGTTCTAGGTCGTTTTAACTGCTGGTGCATCGCAGAAATTTCTGCTGCACAGAGCTTATTTTGGGAGCTTATACCTCGTACTCTATAAGGAATTAGGAGATAATCAAAGCATGACAGTTGTAGCCCTTTGAATCTAGTTTCGAGAAAGATAAACCATTTAGCATTTGGACATTTGTAAAAAAAGTTATGAGTGATTTACTGAAGGTTGGTACTGCAATTTTCTTCCTAGAAATAGGAGCCATGTCGCATTTCACACATGCGGCTTGCGTAGACAGAATGTTTTTAAGTCTTCTTGTCCACGATTTTGGGTATATTTTCACCCATAGTTGCTCATTTTTGGAGGTTCTTAAAGGAAATTAATGAGGGATTCAAGGAGAATCGGTTGGAGGTAAGAATTTCGGACCTAAAACTCGTTTATATTTTGAAATCCACCTAGAAATTCATTGAAGTCTTGCTAAAAATGAAAGAAATAGGGCTTGGGATTTTGAAATTCTAATTGGGTATTTGGAGAACCATTTGGGGTCGGATTTGAGAACTTTTGATATGTATGAACTCGTTGAGAGATAAGGAACCCGTTGATGTGAAAATTTCTGAACTTCGAGAAGTGGGCCCGGGGCTCGAGTTTTTGTAATTTCGGAATTTTGGTATTTTTCGATTGTTTTTACTTGGGCTTTGTGCCCTCAGCATATTGTGACGTATTCATTCTGATTTTGGATAGATTCGACGCGCATGGAGGCCAATTCGAGGGGCAAAGGCGTCGCGGGGTAGGGATTTAGCCGGTCCGAGGTGAGTAGTGATTGTAAATGATGTTTTTAGGGTTTGAAACCCCGGATTGTACATCGTAGTGCTATATTGAGGTGAGACACGCGCTCGATGATGAGCGTGGGGTCGTTTACTACTGGTGATTTTGACTTGGTCCGTCCCGATTGATGATTTTTACCACGTATTTAACTGAAACTTGTTTGTTATCATCATGATTTGGGCTGATTGCCATATTTGGGCTTCGTGCCAATTATTTGAACCCTTCGGGGATTTTTATCACTGTTTCCTCACTATTTTGACTTATTACTTGAACTCAGTCATGTCGTTTTCCATTGTTTTACAACTCAGCCACTTTTACTCAGTTTTGAGTCTTAAATAATATTTTAATGATGTTTTTGGGCTGAGAACTACTGTTTTACTATGACCGAGGGGCTTGTGATGATTTTCTGACTGAGTACGGCCGAGGACCAGATGTGAGGATATACTGAGTGATATGAGGCCGAGGTCCTGAGATACTTTATATGCCACGAGGTGGCTTGTGAATGATATGAGGCCGAGGGCCTGGGATACTTTATATACGCCACGAGGTGGCTTGACTGATATGAGGCCGAGGGCCTAGATTTGATGCCACGAGGTGGCTTGATATTGCGCTTGGGCCGTAAGGGGCCCCTCCCGAAGTCTGTACACCCCCAGTGAGCACGGGTACCCATTGTGATGTGAGGTATAGCCCGAGGGGCTGATATTGTACTAGGTGATAGCCCGAGGGGCTGATACTGTTCCATGTGATAGCTCGAGGGGCTGGTACTGTTCTGCAATATTTACCGAGGGGCGGAATTGTTGATAAGGATATTTTACTTGATTTCTCACTGATTTTTTGTTTTCAAATGATGTTTTATTGCTTCCTTATAAAATGCCTTGTGCTTTACATGCTTTCTTACTTTCAGTCGTTATTTATATTTATTACTCACTGAGTCGGAGTACTCACATTACTCCCTGCACCATGTGTGCAGATTCAGGCGTTGTTGGTTCCGCTCCGGAGTGCTGACTCCTCCCGTCCAGGCGGTGATTCAGAGACTACGAGGTAGCTGTTAGCGTCCGCAGCCCCGTATCTCTGTTATCTTGTTGTTTCTATGCTCTTCAAACAGTTGTGCCAGATATTGTATTTAGTAGACTTGTTATCACGATCCATAGTTGCTCATGATTTGTGACACCCCGGTTTGGGCTGTGTCGGGATGGTTTCTATTATGGGTAGCTATATTTTCATGAATTATTGCTATTAAGTCATGCTTATATTGTTTTTCATGTTAATTAACTGCTTAAAATGATATTTTGGTTAAATTGGCTGGCCTTGTCTTCACGAGAGGAGCCATCACGACCGGGTTCGGTGTTAGGGTCGTGACAAGTTGGTATCAGAGCCTAGGTTACATAGGTCTCACGAGTCATGAGCAGGTTTAGTAGAGTCTCGCGGATCGGTACGGAGACGTCTGTATTTATCCTCGAGAGGCTGCAGAACCTTTTAGGAAAAACTTCATATTCTTGAAATTCTTGTCGTGCGAACTTGTTGATCCGAGCACTAAACTTCTGTTATCCTATTCTCTCGCAGATGGTGAGGACGCGAGATACCGGACGAGGTGGATGACCACCAGTGCCACCCGCTGAGGCCACCAGAGGCCGTGGACACGGTCGTGGTCGTGGCAGAGGCAGAGCAGCGGGGGCAGCACCTGTTGATCCCCTAGCTGCCCCAGCTCAGGATCAGGCTCTAGCAGCACCAGTTCAGGCACCAGCTGTGCCCATCGTGAATCGGGGTCTTTAGGAGGCCTTGGCTCAGATCTTATCCGTTTGCACTGGCCTGGCTCAGGCAGTTTCAGCCACCACAGTAGCAGCTACTTCATAGGCCGGGGGAGGCAATCAGACCCCGCTGCTCGCACACCTGAGCAGGTAGTGTAGGGACTTCAGATGCCGGGGGCACCTCCAGCCCAGCCGGTTGCACCAGCGTAGGAGTTCATGGTACCAGTTATGTCGGATGATGAGCAGCGTCGTCTCGAGAGGTTTGGCAGACTCCAGCCTCCGTCATTCAGTGGTGGTGAGGGAGAGGATGCCCAGGGTTTTCTTGATAAGTGTCAGCGGATGCTCCGTACAGCAAGGATTCTTGAGTCTAGTAGTGTGGCATTTACCACCTTTCAGTTTTCTGGAGCTGCCTTCACTTGGTGGGAGGCGTATGAGAGGCGTAGGCCGGTTGGTGTAGCGCCCCTTACTTGGCAGCAGTTCTCCGCTCTTTTCTTGGAGAAGTATGTGCCGCAGTCCCGCAGAGAGGAGCTGTGTAGACAGTTCGAGTGGTTGCGACAAGGGGATATGACTGTGTCACAGTATGAGTTGAGGTTTCCTAAGTTGGCTCGTCATGCTGTCTGGATGGTTCCGACAGATCGTGAGAGGATCAGGAGATTTGTTGATGGCCTTAATTATCATCTCCATATTCTTATGACCAGAGAGAGAGTGTTGGGTGCTACGTTCGAGGAGGTGGTTGATATCGCTCGTGAGATTGAGATAGTTCATCGTCAGGAGCGAGAGGAGAGGGAGGCCAAGAGGCCTCGAGGATCGGGCAGTTATAGTGGTACTCCTTCGAGGGGCCAGTTTCAGCATGGTAGAGGTCGTTCTTTCAGGCCTACTCAGTAAGCCCGTCTAGAGTATCGCGAGGCATCTTCAGGTCGTGGTTATCATGGGTCGCAGCAAGGCCAGACATCACTCAGTGCCCTTCCAGCTCAGAGTTCAGCTCGTGCTCCGTCAGCCCAGGGTTCTTCTATGCCGAATGCATTTTCTAGACACTCCGGTGCGAGGGGTGCCCTTCAGTCCTCTTCTCCAGCACCAGGGAGCTATTATGAGTGTGGCGAGATGGGACACATGTGGAGGCAGTGTCCTCATCGTGGTGCTAGTTCGTCTCTCAACGTCTGCTCCAGTTACTTTACCACCCACCCACCCAGCTAGGGGTGGAGATCAGGCAGCCAGGGGTCACCCTAGAGGGGGAGGTCGATCAGGCGGTGGCCAGGCTCGTTTCTATGCTATTCCAGGTAGGACAGATGCCATTGCTTCAGATGCTGTCATTACAGGTATTGTTTCAGTTTGACACAAAGATGCCTCTGTATTATTTGATCCCGGTTCCACCTATTCTTGTGTGTCCTCATATTTTGCTCACTATTTGGGTACGCCCGGGGAGTTTCTTGCTTTACCTATTCATGTGTCTAGCCCAGTGGGCGATACTATTTTTGTAGACCGTGTGTAGCGGTCATGTGTGGTGACTATTGGGGGTCTGAAGACACGAGTAGACCTATTGCTATTGAGCATGGTGGATTTTGATGTCATTTTGGGCATCGATTGGATCTCCGTGTCGTGCTATTCTAGACTGTCATGCTAAGACAGTCACTTTGGCTATGTCGGGTGTACCGCGGATCAAGTGGCGTGGTGTGACTGATTATGTTCCTAGTAGAGTGATATCGTTCTTGAAGGCCCAGCGTATGGTTGGGAAGGGTTGCCTTTCATATCTAGCGTTTGTGAGGGATGTTGGAGCTGGGACTCCTATCATTGATTCTATTCCAGTTGTGAGGGATTTTCACGATGTATTTCCTGCAGACCTGCTGGGCATGCCACCGGACAGGGATATTGATTTTGGTATTGACCTGGTGCCGGGAAATCAGCCCATTTCCATTCCGCCGTATCGTATGGCACCAGCAGAGTTGAAAGAATTGAAGGAGAAGCTTCAGGAACTCCTAGATAAGGGGTTCATTCGGCCTAGTATGTCACCTTAAGGTGCGCCGGTTCTGTTTCTGAAGAAGAAGGATGGCACCATGAGAATGTGCATCGATTATAGGCAATTGAACAAGGTAAAAATTAAGAACAAATATCCTTTTCCTCGCATTGATGATTTATTTGACCAGCTTCAAGGAGCGCGAGTGTTGTCCAAGATTGATCTCCGTTCGGGATATCACCAGTTGAAGATCACGGATTCAGATATTCTTAAGACTGCTTTCAAGACTAGAAATGGTCACTATGAGTTTCTTGTTATGTCTTTCGGGCTAACCAATGCCCCAGCAGTGTACATGCATTTGATGAACAGTGTATTTCAGCCTTATCTAGATTCGTTCGTTACTGTATTCATTGATGATATTCTAGTGTACTCGCGTAGTCAGGAGGAGCACGCGGAGCATTTGCGAGTTGTATTGCAGAGATTAAGGGAGGAGAAGCTTTATAAAATTCTCTAAGTGTGAGTTTTGGCTCGGTTCAGTGGCTTTCTTGGGGCACGTAGTGTCCAGCGAGGGTATTCAGGTTGATCCAAAGAAGATAGATGTGGTTCAGAGTTGGCCTAGACCGTCCTCAGCCACAGATATTCATAGCTTTCTTGGGTTGGCAGGCTATTATCGCTGGTTTGTTCAGGGATTCTCATCCATTGGATCGCCCTTGACCAAATTGACTCAGAAGGGTGCTCCATTTGTATGGTCGGACGAGTGTGAGGAGAGCTTTCAGAAGCTCAAGATAGCCTTGACCACAGCTCCAGTATTGGTTTTGCCATCAGTTTCAGGTTTATATACCATGTATTGTGATGCTTTGAGAGTTGGGATTGGTTGTGTATTGATGCAGGAGGGTAGAGTTATTGCTTATGCTTCTCGTCAGTTGAAGCCCCAAGAGAAGAACTACCCCGTTCATGATTTGGAGTTGGCTGCCATAGTTCATGCATTGAAGATTTGGAGACATTACTTGTATGGCGTATCTTGTAAGGGGTTTACTGATCATCGCAGCCTTCAGCATTTGCTCAAGCAAAAGGATCTTAATTTGTGGCAGCGGAGATGGTTGGATTTGCTCAAGGATTATGATATCACTATATTGTACAATCCGGGAAAGGCCAATGTGGTGGCCGATGCTTTGAGCCGAAAGGCAGTGAGTATGGGGAGTTTGGCATATATTCCAGTTGGGGAGAGACCCCTTGCAGTTGATGTTCAGGCCTTGGCCAATCGGTTTGTGAGATTAGATATTTCGGAACCTAGTCAGGTGTTGGCTTGTGTGGTTTCTCCGTCTTCCTTATATGATCGCATCAGAGGGCGCCAGTATGACGATCCGCATTTCTTGTCCTTAGGGACAGAGTTGAGCATGATGATGCCAGAGATGTGACCATCGGCGATGATGGAGTATTGAGGATGCAGGGCCGGATGTGTGCCTAATGTGGATGGGCTTCGGGAGTTGATTCTAGAGGAGGCCCATAGCTCGTGGTATTCTATTCATCTGGGTGCCGCGAAGATGTATCAGGACTTGAGACAGCACTATTGGTGGAGAAGAATGAAGAAAGATATTGTGGGATTTGTAGCTCGGTGTCTCAACTGTCAGCAGGTAAAATATGAGCATCAGAGACCGGGTGGCTTGCTTCAGCATATGGCTATTCCCGAGTGGAAGTGGGAGCGGATCATCATGGACATTGTTGTTTGGACTTCCACGGACTTTGAAGAAGTTCGATCCTATTTGTGTGATTGTGGATCAGCTGACCAAGTCCGCGCACTTCATTCCTATGTGTACTACCTATTCTTCAGAGCGGTTGGCAGGGATTTATATCCGGGAGATTGTTCGGCTGCATGGTGTTCCAGTTTCTATCATTTCAGATAGAGGTACTCAGTTTACTTTGCAGTTTTGGAGAGCCGTGCAGAGAGAGTTGGGTACTTAGGTGGAGTTGAGCACAGCTTTTCATCCGCAGACGGACGGGCAGCCGAGCGTACTATTCAGATATCGGAGGACATGTTGCGTGCATGTGTTATTGAGTTCGGAGCTTCATGGGATGAGTTTCTACCACTTGCAGAGTTTCCTTATAACAACAGCTAGCAGTCAAGTATTCAGATGACTCCGTATGAGGCTTTGTATGGGAGGCAGTGTAGATCTCCAGTTGGTTGGTTCGAGCCCGGCGAGGCTAGGCTATTGGGGACTGATTTTGTTTAGGATGCTCTAGAGAAGGTGAAAGTGATTCAGGAGAGGCTTCGTACGGCGCAGTCGAGGCAAAAGAGTTATGCTGATAGGAAAGTTCGAGATGTATCCTACATGGTTGGTGAGAAGGTCTTGCTGAAGGTTTCGCCCATGAAGGGTGTTATGAGATTCGGGAAGATAGGAAAATTTAGTCCTCGGTTCATTGGGCCATTTGAGGTGCTTCAGAGGATTGGGGAGGTGGCTTATGAGCTTACTTTGCCACCCAGCTTGTCGAGTGTGCACCCGGTATTTCATGTTTCTATGCTCCGGAAGTATATTGGGGATCCGTCTCATGTTTTTGACTTCAGCACGGTTCAGTTGGATGATTATTTGACCTATGATGGAGCCAGTGGCTATTTTGGGTCGTCAGGTTCGGAAGTTGAGGTCAAAGGATATAGCTTCAGTGAAAGTGCAGTGGAGAGGTCGGCCCGTGGAGGAGGCTACCTGGGAGACCGAGCGGGAGATGCGGAGCAGATATCCTCACCTATTTGAGGCTTCAGGTATGTTTCTTGACTCATTCGAGGATGAACGTTTGTTTAAGTTGGGGAGGATGTGACGACCCGGCCAGTCGTCTCATGAGTTACCGCTCCATTTCCCCCATTTCTGCTTCGTTATGCTTCGCTATCTGTGTTTTATGTGATCGAGTTGAGTAGTTTCCGTATCGGAGTGGATTTACTAAGAAATGAGACACTTAGTCTCTTTTAAGAAGGTATAAGTTGGAAAAGTCAATCGGATGTTGACTTATGAGTTAGAGGGCTCGGATTTGAGTTCCGATGGTTCGGTTAGCTTCGAGAGGTAATTTATGACTTAGGAGTGTGATCCAAATTGGTTTGGAGGTCCGGTGTAGAATTAGGCTAGAATTGGTAGAGTTAGTATTTTGGCGATTTCCGATTGTTAGGCGAGATTTTTATCCGAGGGTCGGAATGGAATTCCTAGAGTTGCTATAGCTTCGTATGGTGATTTTGGACTTAGGCGTATGTCTGGATTTGAAATTGGAAGTCCGTAGGACAATTCAACGCATTTTGGCGAATGTTGGAAAATGAAAGATTTTTGGAAAGTTTGACCGAGGAGTTGACTTTTTGATATCGGGGTCGGAATCTAGTTCTGAAAATCTTCATAGGTTCGTTATGTCATTTATCACTTGTGTGCAAAATTTGAGGTCAATCGGACTCGATTTGATAGGTTTCGGCATCGAATGTAGAAGTTGGAATTTGTTAGTTTCATTAGGCTTGAATTGGGGTATGATTTGTATTTTTTAGCATTGTTTGATGTGATTTGAGGCCTCGACTAAGTTCATAATATGTTTTAGGACTTGTTGGTATATTCGTATGGGGTCCCGAATGGCTCAGGTGAGTTTCGGAGTGCTTTCGTACAGTTCTAGGTCGTTTTAACTGCTAGTGCATCGCAGAAATTTCTGCTGCACAGAGCTTATTTTGGGAGCTTATATCTCGCAATCTATAACTAATTTGGAGATGATCAAAACATGAAAGTTGTAGCCCTTTGATTCTAGTTTCCAGAAATGTAAACCATTCATCATTTGGACATATATACAGAAATTTACGATAGATTAACCGAAGCCTGGTACTGTTGTTGTTTTTCAGGCAGTGTGCATGGTAGAAATTTCTGCTGCATAGGACCGATTTTGGAAGCTAATATCTTTCAATATACAAGGAATTCTAAGATGATCAAAACATGAAAGTTGTAGCTCTTTGAATCTAGTTTCCATAAAGATAAGCCATTTATCATTTGGACATTCATACGAAAAGTTATGAGCGATTTACCGAAGGCTGGTACTGCAATTTTCTTCCTGGAAATAGGAGCCAAGTCGCATTTCACACATGCGACTTGCGTAGACAGAATGTTTTCAAGTCTTCTTGTCCGTGATTTTGGGTATATTTTCACCCATAGTTGCTTATTTTTGGAGGTTCTTAAAGGAAATTAACGAGGGATTCAAGGAGAATAGATTGGAGGTAAGTATTTCGGACCTAAAACTCGTGTATATTGTGAAATCCACCTAGAAATTCATTGAAGTCTTGCTAAAAATGGAAGAAATAGGGCTTGGGATTTTTAAATTCTAATTGGGTATTTGGAGGACCATTTGGGGTCGGATTTGAGAACTTTTGATATGTATGAACTCTTGAGAGATAAGGAACCCGTTGATGTGAAAATTTGTAAACTTCGAGAAGTGGGCCCGGGGCTCGGGTTTTGGTAATTTCGGAAATTTTGGTATTTTTTGATTGTTTTTTCTTGGGCTTTGTCCGCTCAGCATATTGTGACATATTCGTTCTGATTTTGGATAGATTCGACGCGCGTGGAGGCCAATTCGAGGGGCAAAGGCGTCGCGGGCCTTGAATTTAGCTGGTCCGAGGTGAGTAGTGATTGTAAATGATGTTCTGAGGGTTTGAAACCCCGAATTGTATATCGTAGTGCTATATTTAGGTGAGACACATGCTCGATGATGAGCGTGGGGTCGTTTACTACTGGGGATTTTGACTTGGTCCGTCCCGATTGATGATTTTTCCCACGTATTTGACTGAAACTTATTTGTTATCATCATGATTTGGGATGATTGCCATATTTGGGCTTCGTGCCAATTATTTGAACCCTTCGGGGATTTTTATCATTGTTTCCTCACTATTTTGACTTATTACTTGAACTCAGTCATGTTGTTTTCCACTGTTTTACAACTCAGCCACTTTTACTCAGTTTTGAGACTTAAATAATATTTTAATGTTGTTTTTAAGCTGAGAACTACTGTTTTACTACGCCCGAGGGACTTGTGATGATTTTCTGACTGAGTGCGGCCGAGGGCCAGATGTGAGGATATACTGAATGATATGAGGCCGAGGGCCTGGGATACTTTATATGCCACGAGGTGGCTTGTGACTGATATGAGGCTGAGGGCCTGAGATACTTTATATACACCACGAGGTGGCTTGACTGGTATGAGGCCAAGGGCCTAGATTTGATGCCACGAGGTGGCTTGATATTGCGCTTGGGCCGTAGGGGGCCCCTCCCGGAGTCTATACACCCCTAGTGAGCGCGGGTACCCATTATGATGTGAGATATAGCCCGAAGGGCTGATATTGTATTAGGTCTTAGCCCGAGGGGCTGGTATTGTTCTGAGATTTGAGCCCGAGGGGCTGGTACTGTTCTGCGATATTGCCCGAGGAGCGGAATTGTTGATAAGGAGATTTTACTTGATTTCTCACTGATTTACTGTTTCAAATGATGTTTTATTGCTTCCTTATAGAATGCCTCGTGCTTTACGTGCTTTCTTACTTTCAGTCGTTATTTATATTTATTACTCACTGAGTCGGAGTACTCCCGTCCAGGCGGTGATTCGGAGACTACGAGGTAGTTGTTGGCATCCGCAGCCCCGTATCTCTGTTATCTTGTTGTTTCTATGCTCTTCAAATAGTTGCGCCAGATATTGTATTTACTAGACTTGTTATCAGGATCCATAGTTGCTCATGATTTGTGACACCCCGGTTTGGTCTGTGTCGGGATGGTTTCTATTATGGTTAGCTATATTTTCGCGAATTATTGCTATTAAGTCATGCTTATATTGTTTTTCATGTTAATTAACTGCTTAAAATGAGATTTTGGTTAAATTGGCTGGCCTTGTCTTCACGAGAGGCGCCATCACGACCGGGTTCGGGGTTAGGGTCGTGACATGAGGATCCATCGATGTCTAGAGTCCAAGCCCCCAGAGTAGACTTGTTAGGCACTTATACCTCATTTTCAGCTTCAGGAAGTAAACTTGAACTAAAATCTACCACAAAATCTACTAGTACATGTGACTTTATGGCAGTTCATGGCAGATAAACAATATCATATTCACTAAGTTCTATTGCCTACTTAGCTAATCGTACTGATAACTCATGTTTATGCAAAGTGTTCACCAATGGGAAAGTAGTTACGATAGAAATAGAATGATATTTAAAATAAGTTTAGAACTAGATTTTGTAAATTAGAGTTATTTGGCGTACCTCAACCTCCAGCCCCAGAGCTATTTGGATTTCTCCACTTACAGAGTTTTCAAGCCCTGAATTGGGATTTTAACTGGTGGTGGAACCTAAACAACACTTGGTAATCTACCTATCAAAGCACGTAAGGCTTCACCAATCAGATGTGCAATGAATTATTTTAAGTCATCTTGTAAACTTGATTGTTCCTCGTATTTCTACCAAACGTTATGATTAGCGGATCTGACTGGTGAGTTTTCTCATGAACACATTGGAGAATGCATGGGTGATTTGCGTAGAGGAGACCCTCCTAGTCCATTCTCCTGCTGAGTAATTTGATCAGTTCCAAACATAATTTGTTGCTAAAGACAAAGTATATAAATGAAAACCAAAAAGATTATTAGATTTTTCGATAACATAACCAATTTGCCTTTATAGGGTAGGGGTAAGGCTGCGTGCATACTACTCTCCCCAGATACTAAGCATGGGATTAAGCTGGATTTGTTATTGTTGTTGTTTGTTCTTGTTGGTAACAAAACCAATTTGTTGAACCAGAAAAAAGGTTTTTTTGGTCAACGCAAATAAAAGAATATTTTGGGTTTATAACAACCAATTTGACTTCACTTTTCCTAATATAAAAGAATAACATATTAATGAAACATAAGACTGAGAAAATAAGAAAATAGAAATCTTATTGATGATTGCTGCTTTCTTCTTATAGGAAAAAAAAAAGATCTTCCAGTGTTAGAGAATACAAGAATATTGACAATTTGATAGTATTGCTTTGTAGTTTTCTCTATGGGAATACAAGATATGGAAAAGGAAATTCATATAAGGGTACAATTCATAACCGCTTGCCCATTTAATTCCGGCCCGTTACTAGTATTTATTACCCATTACGTGGGTGATTTGTAAAGGTTGAAGTGGTACTAGCCGATCGCATATAATCAAGGATTCAACTGATTTCTTTTCATATTCGTGGCTATTAATGGTCTTTCAATCTTTGTGGCTTCCAACATCTTTAATTATCAGCTCCGTACCTATTTTCTCTTTTTCAGCTAACAGACGCAGAAGATTCATAGATAATCTCGTGGGTATTACTCACATCTTTTCTACACATTGTTCATCATTATTGCTTCAACTCCTATGCCACTTATTAACATGATATTGGTCCACATGGTGAATTTATTTTTCACCAATATACCATAACAAATCTAAGGAAGAATAAGTCACATTAAACTATAAACTAACTATACTTACCTTCTAAATGTCCGATCCATTATGAATCCTATAGCGAACTCTTTTTTAGTTCTGACTTTTAGGGATTTTTACCTTCCTATACACTATTTGAAACCTTATTACCCTCCCTAGTCAAGTTTCAATTTAATTACATGGTCATATACAATTTACTGATTATATACAAATAAGTTTTAAATGAGTATCTCTTTATATTAGAAATTGAAAATAAGGAGTATCAATTAGTTCCTTATCCCTTTATACTTGCCTACTCTCTCTCTTTGTCTCGCTCTCCGTCTCTCTCTCCGTCTCTCTCTCTCTCTCTCTCTCTCTCTCTGTCTTCGTCTCTCTACTCTCCTTCTCTGTCTTTTTTTTCATTTTTTCTTCATTTGATGTTCTATGTTTTTTTATGCTTTCTTGTTGTATAGAATTTTAATGGAATTCATCAATGGATTTCAATCATTTTAACTTAGCAATTTCCTTTCATGTTGCACAATTGGTGTTCAAATTGAAATTGTCAATCAATAAATTTTGAAGGTTTTTGACTCTCCACCATTGACAGCCATTAAAAAGCTTTGAAGCTTTGAAATCAAATTTGGATTTTCAAAAATATTATTTGTTTGGATTGGGTGTTGTTGCAAATAATATAAAATACTGTTTGGAGTTTATATCTCAATTTTGAGGGTGTTTTGGTGAAGATTAGACTTGATTTTGCCTGAATTTCAGATTGAAACTCGAAGAAGAAGAAGAAGAAGAACACATGACATACAATATACTTATAGAATTGTAGTAAAGTTGTATTATAATTGTATGTAAATTGTATTCTGTTGTAGTTATATATATATATATATATATATATATATATATATATTTGAATGTTGTATGAAAGTTAACAAATAGTTGTATAATGTATGAATCGTTATATAAAATTTATATTTAAATTATCACGAATCTTTTTACATAAAGTTATTGATATGTATCAAAATTGTATTAAGAGAGAAAGTTTTGATTGGAATTTTAGAGAAGGAACAAGCTGACGCCACAGACAAAATATATACAAATCAGATATAAAAATATACAAAATACATATTCTATAAAATTTGTATGAAATTTGTATTCAAGTTGTATGATGTTGTAGATGTATTTAACTGGGTAAAAATAATGAAAGAAAGTTGTAAATAAGTTGTATAATATATTATTAGTTGTATGAAAATTTATTTTTACTATGTATGTTGTTGTAGATATTCAAATTTTCATTACATTTGTGCGAAATTTGTTTTTAAATTTGTATGTTGTTGTAACATTAAATTGTATAATATTAACTGTAAGTACGATGTATCCATTTTAGTGCTGATTTAAATAGGTTCTGTTAATTTGTGATAAATTAGTGTATTGGGTAAGTTAACCAATCAAGTGAAGCAGAATACTTTACTAGCCCCGCAAGATATTTATAACCTCGTAAAATCTTTGGACAAAATTTGATTAGTCCAAATTAGTGTATTGGGTTTGCACTTCCACGTTCCAGCTCGTCGAAGCTACCGCGTATCGATTGAAATTTCCCTCCTCAGTCGGAGGCGGAACCAGCTCCCCCTGAACCATCCTCGGACGAGTAAGAAAGGAGAAGGGAACGGGAGTTTCTCGCCTCCAAAGAGTATAAAGAAGCGGAGTTTCACCCCAACAAACTAGACGCACGCATCAAGGCGTTCTGCCAACGAGCGAAGGCGATCGCTCAAGAAAGGGGATTCAGCCCCAGCAAATGCGATGCAGTGAAAGACGCTGCGGACTATGTGGCCGGGGACGTAAAAGATACGCCGGCAGCTAGCCAACTCGGCTTTCTAACGAGGTTAAGGCGTGACCAAGAAAACGGAAACAGCGAGACTTGGGGTCTCATCAAACGAGAAGTTCGAAGATGGAGACCAGGTTCGGCACGAAATCATAAAGGTTTGAGGACCTGTTGGTCAAAGGAAAGGGAAGGACCTGCTTATACAACATTAAAATAAAAAAATATATAACTACAACAGAATACAATTTACATACAATTATACTACAACTTTTCTACAATTTCATAAGTACATGGTATGTCATGTGTTCTTCTTCTTCTTCTTCTTCGAGTTTCAATCTGAAATTAAGCCAAATCAAGTATAATCTTCACCAAATACCCTCATAATTGAGATATAAACTCCAAACAATATTCTCAATTATTTGCAACAACACCCAATCCAAACAAATAATGAGTTTTGAAAACTCTAATTCGATTTCAAAGCTTCAAAGCTTCAAAACTTTTTAATGGATGTCAATGCTAACAATCAGTGTGTGCTCATGTCATATCTAACTTTTGCACAATCTGGCTAGCTTATCAACTGCAATCCTCTGGATCATTTATCTTCGTGTCTTTTACTCTTTGAAAAACATTAGGGGTGAAACTCGTACCTAGCCTAAGGCAATGAAATTCAGTATCATATTTGAAGTGGCTCGCCATCACACAGAAGATTATTTTAAACTCGTTAGAAGTTGTTGGTTGATAAAATTTTGTAATTGGCCGGACCTAAGGTTGGCCAATCAGCCACTGGAATTCCCTTTTTTAAGGCTTAAAATAGATAATATACCTAGAAGGAATTTTATTAAAAGAGGAATGAAGAGAAAAAAGGAAAAGGGTGTAACTAAATCCCCTAATTTAAGGCACTAATAATGGATCGTATATAATTTGTAAGTAATCCTTGTTTAGAGCGGATAATATACAAAATTAGGATAATTTTAATAAATCAGTTTCAAATATTGTATAGGAAGGATAAATCCCTTTTTTAACTAACCTTCAATGCATATAGAGATATAGTGCGATATTTTTAGATTACAACCCTCATCAGTGAATCAGAAACGGACAATAAAAGAACTACATGAATTGATGAAAGAACAATAATGCAAAATAAATTTAAAAGTATTCATAATTAAGTAATAAAGCAAAACCAAACAATATATAGAGGATAGCCCAATTTCTTAATAAAAATTTCCATCACCCTACAATTATTTCAAGGGGAAGTTTAGCAAATATCCATGCAACAGAAAATAGTTACCCGTCCCTGTCTATTCCTTTTTTCCTTTACTCACTTTTTTTAAATATCCAATCATATGAAGTTAAATTAAGCTACTAAATCAAGTCAATTCAAGTCGATTTAAACCAAATCAAGTCAAGCCAAGCCAGTTCAAGCTAAATCAAATTAAGTTAAGCCAAATGGGTAAAAGAAGTGAATGGGTAAGTTGGGTAATTAGTTCTAATTGGGTAGATATATATATTATAACTAGTTTTCAAATGAATAGAAAAGGATAATTATTTTAAGCTCAATGAATATTTGCATAAATTGCCAATTTCGAACTAGTTAACGTGTAACGCAATTATACGACGGAAAATAAAAATATTTCTCAATTTGAAAAAAGAAAAGCCAATAGAGAAATAATAATACTCCTTCATTCTCCCAACGTCCATAGACAACTTATGATTAATACTCCTCAAAAATTTATAATGGAGCTTGTAGAATAGTAACTTCTTTTACAGATGTTTTTGGCTTATCCCTATGCAATAAGTTTATAGCTCATTAAATTGTAAATATAATTCGAATTAAAAAAAAATAGAAAAGGGAAAGTTTCATAAAACAAAATCTCAATAGTATTAGATAACATCTCCAATTCTCTAGCAGCTTCATATAGGTATTTAGTTACTGCTAACTTGACTTTAAACTGGAAAAAAGTTCTATTAATATTTTTAATATTACAACTATATCAATCTTTAAACTAGTAAGTATATAATTGCTTTTAACTTTTAAGGGCACAAAAGTCTATCAATATTTCAAGAATATTTTAGTCGCTCAACATTTAGCTTTTAAAATTTGTGCTTGTGACGAACCGATAAGTCATTTGAGTTCTAGCCCTTATTTTTATATTTTGAGACCTCTATTAACCTTATTTAGTATTTCTCAATTTCCGTGCACAGTCTGTGTCTTTTTCAAAAAAGATTTTATGTGAAAATTTGAAGAAAACATGATTTCTGGCTTTAAAAATAACTTGAGTTGACTACGGTCAGCATTTTGTGTAATGTCAGCCTTTTGACAATCCGAATGGATCCGTATCGTGATTTTGGACTTGGGCGTATGTCCGGAATTGAATTCAAAAGTCCCTAACTTGATTTGACTTGATTTATCAAAAGCTAGTAACTTGAAGGTTTAAATATTTTCTAGATTTGACCGTATGTTGACTTTATGGCTACTAGGTTCAGATCTCGATTTCGGGACTTGGCATAGGTTTATTTTTCTATTTAAAACTTTTTTGCAAAATTTGGTGCAACTCGGGGTTAGTTTGATAGGATTCGGGCACTCGGTTTAGAATTTGGAGGTTCTTAAGTTTCTTTGAAAATTTCATGCATTGTGATGTTCGGCTGTTATTTTGGTGTTTTGATCGCGCAAGAGAGTTCGTATGATGTTATTACCCTTGTGTGCATGTTTGGTTTGGAGTCCGAGGGGCTCATTTGAGATTCGGATAATCTACGGATCATTTTGAACTTAGAAACTTGCTGGTTTCAGCTATCTGCTGATGTCTGACACTTTGTGCTTTGCGATCGCGAAGCTACTCTTGCAAAGGCGAAGGTGAAAATGGGACTGGGGAGAAATCTTTCTTCGCGAACGTGAGAAAACAGTCACGAACACGAAGTAACTGGGGCTTTACCCTTCGCGAATGCGATCCTTGGCTCGCGAACACAAAAGCTGAGGGAGTAAGCCTCCGCGAACACGAAGAGTATCTCGCGAATGCAAAAGCCTTTGGCCGCTAATGCTTCGCGATCGCGTCAGGTACTTTGCGAACGTGATGAAAACATAACGTCCAATTATTGAAACACTCTAAAACTGGGATTCTCTCCAGTTTTCACCATTTTCAAGTTTGAGCTTGGCCTAGAAGCGATTTGGAAGAGGTTTTTCATCCCAACTTCATAGGTTAGTAGATTTTAACTTGTTTTATTATATTCAATAAACACCCCATTGATTTTAACCTTTAATTAAAGTTTTTTTTATGGTATAAATTAGGGATTTAGGTAGAGATTGGGGATTTTGAGAAATTGAGATTTATACCTCAATTAAGGTCGAATTTCGAAACTAATTACATAGCCGGGATCGGGTGTGAATGGGTAATTGGGTTTGGTCCGAATCTCGGGTTTTGACCAATCGGCCACAGGGTTTACTTTTATTGACTTTTTTCAAAATCATTAAAGAATGAATCTTTTTCACTCGTGGGTAGTTTCTAAAGCCCATTTTGAATTATTTGAACTATATTTGGGTTGATTTGATTTGTTTGGAGGTTAATTATAGAGGAAAAGCGGCGGTTGAGCATTGATTTGGTTGCGGAGTGAGATAAGTGTCGTACTTGACTTGAGGGATTAGGACTTGTTGGTTTATTTGCTACGTGGATTATGTGTGGGAATGATGTATATGTGAGGTGACAAGTACATATACGTTGTTATTGGGTTAAAGCATGCAGGTGGGAATTATTTCTTTATTCTAAGTTCTTTATTTGACTTTGTTCTCCATGCCTAGGTTTGATTATTACTTTTAATTATTCGTCTCATATTTATTTTTTATTTTGAAGATGTTGGAAATTTTTGAAAGTTGAGTTTGATATCAGGGCACTATAAATGAAGTGAAATTATTTCCTACCTTGCATTTATTATTTGGATTTATATTGTTGATCGGTGAGGATGAATGAAAAGCACGAAGGGTGTTACTGTGCCTTATTTACATTTAATATCATATATTGAGAGATTTTGAGAGTAAAGGCACGAAAGGTGATACCGTGCCATTTTATCTATGATATTAAATGGTGATGACGAGAGTAAAAGCACGAAGGTGATATTGTGCCATTTCATTTCACTGCCTTGTTTGATATCCGGTATTAGTGATCTCCTTGGTTATATTGTTGCTTATTTAGGAAGATGTTATTTTGTGATTTCGTACTTGTCCTTTTTATGATATCTCCTCTCATGTCCCCTCTCAGTAAATATTTTATCGTTCTTTATTGTATATATATATATATATATATATATATATATATATATATATATATATATATATAT
>MCJB01049504.1:0-40039 GCA_002018475.1 Nicotiana obtusifolia | reverse complement strand
CAACCAATCCGTCAACAAACCTCTGAACTCGAGCTTCTTCGGTAGGCACTAAGTAAGGAGCATATATAGCCAGCTTATAGAACTTAGTGTTATATGTTGACACATCCATATCTGGAGTCTGAACCAATCTCGCAAAGTCTCTAGCATATTGTTGCATCAGACTATCTGGAAGAAAATGATTCTTGAACAATTTAGTGAACTCGTCCCACGTCAGTGGTGGTGCTCCTGCTGGCCTTCCTAGCAATATCGTTTCATACCATGTGTTGGCCATATCCTCTAGTTTGTATGCTGCGAGCTCCACGGCTCTCTCACTAGAACATCCAAGAGCACGTAATGCCTTAAGTGTCCCATCCAAGAAACTTTGAGGATTTGCTGAATTATCGAAATCTGTGAATTTTGGTGATTTCAATTTCAGGAACTCGTGTAGGGATACTTCCTTATTCCCGAAAGGCTGAGTCTGTGTAGGTGCTTGTGTTTGTAAAGTAGCCTGAGTTGCTGAACTTTTGCCCTGAGTAGGAACCAATGTCTCTAACACATTCAATAACCTTGCCACTGTATCTGCAGGTAAGGCAACAGTAGGTACAACAGTTGGCACTAGTGGAGGAGCGTTGTGCACTCCTTGCTCTTGCACTTGATCTGTCATATCAGCTTGGGTTTGACCCAGGTTCCCAACTTAAGGTTGAGAAGCAGTCTGTCTTCTAGTTTGATGAATCCCAACTTGACCGCCACCTCGGGTAGCACCACGTCCAGCAGATGAGGGTGTGCGTGTCCTAGCCATCTGCGAAAGAAATATTCCAAAATAAATCTCAAGTTATCTCAACGCATGATCAAAGAATGAAAGAAGGGAAAACATTCCTAAATGTTTAGTAGCCTCGAGATCATAAGTATGGGCGCCAACATACCCATGAACAAGACTCTACTAAACATTGCTCTATGACTCGGGACTTAAAGCCTAAGCTCTGATACCAATTTTGTCACGACCCAAATTTAGGATAGTGACCGGCGCTTAGGAGCAAGTACTCCCAAGTAAGCCTCATCGGAAATTTTACAGAAAATCGGACAGAGTTTCCCCTGTTTTTGGACCATCCAAAAATTTTCCTGTCTCAAATCAACAACAAAACATCCTAATATTAAACCAAACAATTGACAACTTCTCAATTAACCAATAAAAGTCAGTAGTATAACTAAACCATCAACTAACCAATAGAAATACTAATATATCTCCGACTTTGATAAATAAAAATGATACTCAACAAAAGACCATAATAACGAAAGAATACGCATAATACTAGGATAATAACTATGGAGCGACTCTAAGAGTTCAATGAAAATACCATAACAATCAGAAAATCTATGCCCACGCGAACAAGTGCGAGGCTCACCGAGAAAATGTCAACTTATGCGCTCTAATTGACGAGATCCTCGCCTGCGTCAACTGTTGTCTCTGTAAAATAAATTAGAGGGGAATGAGTCGCTAGCTCAGTGAGTAATAACACTTAACCACAACCGTTTTTATTTGGGACAAGTCAGAAACATGCTAGTATCTAAAAGAGAAAATCACATAAAAATGCTCTTTCAGAAACAATAAATAATTTCCAGTCTCATCACGCTTTTCTTGTAGTAAAATATAATTAACAATTCAGTAATAAGCTCAGTAACCGTTGTATAATATCAGTATTCGCATTTTTGGGAGGTTTCAATGAATGGATCATGTAATCGGTATAACTGTAGACTTCTTTACCAGAAGTCATATATAACGGTAGTCCCTACTTGAGAGAAATCGGTAACGATATGCTAGTTCTACATTCCCACTAGCGAGGGCTATAACTATAATCGGTAATCTGTAAATACAAGGTGCACCAGGTCTAACAAACCCGCCGTTAGCTACGGGATCCTTCAATGTCTACTCCCATTTATACTTGTCTCTATAATCCGTATATACTCATAGAAGCTATTTTAAAACAATATAGGGCATTTCAGTTCTTATCAAATCATATAATTTCCTTTGGATAACAATAATTCAAGTAACGGTAAAACAAATCTAGTGACAACGAAAATATTTAAAATCACGGTACTCATCTCAAATAACTATTTTGGTTTCATATCGAGTAAAAGACTTGTCCCATATGCAACTCAAAATAATCGGTAACATATTAATATTAAAAATCATGTGTAAATCGTGCAAGTTATGAAAACACAAATTGCGGTAAGATTACTACTCACAGTACTCGTGCCGAATTACCCAAACGCGTCACCTCAAGCAATATGCAGGACTTCCTTCGATCGGTCTATAATCACATCATAGTAATCTAATGTTAACTTGCTTGTTTATACTAATCCATAACTAATTTAGAATACGCAACTCTCAAAGTTTCATATTTGACCATCAATTTGCCAAATCATATTTATCCATTCTATGAGAAACTCAACTAATCCAAAAATCTATAAATTTTTCCGATATAATATATACTCTGTAATTCATGAAAAGTCTTATGGATTTTTCCAATCTCCTAACCTTCTCGTTAAAACTTGAAATCTAATATAACCTATATTTACTCAGTCATGCGTGGAATTAAGTATTTAAAGCTACTTCTGTTTCTAAAGAAGAAATGATACATGAAATACCTGGAGTTTATCACGAAAATACACCAGAAATTTTCTAGTTTTTATGCCTTTTTCTCCACAAAATTCCAGTGAGAAGCTATCCAAAATAAAGAGCAGTTAAATCCCTACTACTCATTCCTTCTGTTTTGCCATAGCAGTTCCTTTTCCCCCTTCCTTTCCCTTTCTTTCTTTTTTTTTTTTTTTTTCTTTTTCCTTCTTTCTTTTCTTACTAGGTGAAGGACTCAAATCCCCTTTTAGTTTTAGTTTGACTAGGTTTTCTTCTTTTTTGATTTATTAGTTTAGTTTGTTCCTTTATTTTTTTTCTTTTTATTTTGGACTTAAATTATTTTCTAAATTTCCAATATATATATCCTCACTTAAATATTGGGGTATTACACTGAACACCATGATCCTTACCCAAAGATGACCATCAGAGACCGTAGCATAAAACCACGTCGTCCTAAAATTGATAAGCCGCTATATTCCCTCTTAAGAACCCCAAAAGCACCACAACCGAGACACCCACTTGAAATAGACCTTCTATGGTTCTAACGTTGTTTCTTTTACCTCTCTGATCCTAAAATGTAGAATCCATAGTAATACAGAAATATCGCAAGTCCTAGCACCATCCAATGCAAATATCAGATCATAGCCATATACGAATCCGGAACAATTCTCAATTGCCACATAAATCTTGAATCCATTAGAACCTTCTCGAGAGTCAACCACTCTGCTCAAATCTCAATTGCACCTCCCTAAACGGGAGAACGACCTGTGTCCCATTAGCACAATAACACCCAAAGAAGTAATCCACACCTCTAAGAAACTGAGCAAATTCCCACTCAATGCGCACTGCATCCGTCACGAATATCAACTCAAATCATCCCATGATTTTCATATACCCATAAAGTGCAATATAACCCATATCCAAAAATTTCCTTACTCGAGTCATACTCGATCTCAACCTCCGCAAGTCATAACTGATCTACAAATATGCGTCGGACCAAAACTAGTATTTGACAAATAACCATGCAGTCAAATCGTCGCTAGCAGACTCCCCCACTTAGCTCAAAGCCATAGAATAAAACATTTGATAACTCACCATATCTGTACTTTACTACTTCCATAATACCATGGTGAGATTCAACTAGATCCTTCATAAGCTCAGGTAACACAAACCATAAAATACCTCAAATCATCTGCTAAGCTTGCATTCAACCTAGTGATAGTCAAGTCAACTTCCTCAACCAATCCACACTCAAATCTAAACACATATAACCCACAGGTAGAAAAGAAAGCCTCCACACAACAATATAAGGATCATACCTCTATAGACCACCCTGTTGGAGATAAGCGACTTGCTCAGCCTCAAATTGGTATCTTTCTATACCCTTTCGCAGCCACAATTACTATGTAATTACTTAGTCTTCCTGAGTCTGAACTTATCAACAAGACATGAGAATCTAATTCGTTCCACAATTAAACAACATGAAGGATCCTTCAACATACTCATAACTCAAGATTGTACATCACATCAAGACAGAAATCAAGCACCCAATAGTCCTTTTTACATCTCAAGCAAACTCTTTTTGTCACATTGAATACCATCTGAATACATCTCGTAGTCCTATTGTACTCATCACATAACCATTCAACCACTAATCGAGCCACAAATTCAACTCATAGGGACACTACCGGACTTATAGGTTCAAATGCATGTGCTCACACAACCGAAATCACCAAGCTCAAGCTACAGTCAAAGCCCAGCCTCAAGTCCTCCAGACTAGTCCGTCATCAGCACACAGAAAATACATCTCGCACCTCATCCATGGAATCACAAGTCGTCGATGCACAGCTGATACCGAGCGCCCACTTACGCATATGAGTAAGTGGGAGAAATTCAAATAGGTACGCTTCAAGCTGAATCAACGTCGCACGATAAAGAAAGAAAGATGGGAAGTTTATCCTAATCCCAGGTAGCCTCTCGAAGATAGGTATGGACGTCTTCATACCGATCTGCAAGATTCTACTAGACATTTGCTCATAACTCGTTGAACCTATGAACCTAGAGCTCAGATATCAACTTGTCACGACCCAAAATTTCAACTATTCGTGATGGCACCTAACCCAACCCCCTAGGTAAGTCAATTAACAACAATCCAATTTAGTGAGATTTACTAAGAGAAATAATGATAATTTAACTGAACTTTACATAACTCCCCAACGACTGGTAGTATAAATCATGAGCTGCTAAGATTTAGAATTTATAAAGATGGTATAAATACATTATCTGTTTGAAATATACATGAACAGATTAATAATTCTAAAGCTACCAAGAACAAGATGCAGCTACAACCGGAACATAGGTACATCTTCAACGCCATCTCCCGCCATACATAGCAACATCAGCATCCAAAAGTCTGCATGCAAGGTGTAGAAATGTAGTATGAGTACAACCGACCCCATGTACTCAATAAGTAACAAACTTAACCTTAGGTTGAAAGTAGTGACGAGCTTGGACAAAGGCCAGAATCTAACACCAACAGCTAGTAACAACTCATAACAATATAACTAAAGTAATACAAGTAATAACTCAAAAATATAATGCTCAGCTCGTTCACAATTTTGCAAAATAGGCATGCTCTTATCGTATGATAATAAAACCCAAATCTTTTACCGAAATCGCCAAAATATGAGTAAATCTGAAAATTATGATTTTTCCCAAAAACTCTCAATAATAGATAAGATGTTTCGTTATCAAATGGCATGAGAAAAATACATCTCTATGCTTACATGTCAATGAGCATGGGAAGTCGTAAAAGACATAATACCGTAAAACATGAGGAAATGTATCTCTATGTATGTATGTCAAGTGTACATGTCAAATGAAATGCAACGAAGTGATAAAACCATGTGCATACTCTCAGAATATCAATTCACTCAGTCTTCCCAATCACTCAACACTCACTCTCGGCGCTCGCCCTCGCACTCGGCACTCGCACTCAGTAGGTACCTGCGCTTACTGCTAGTAAGTCAGACTCCGGAGGGGAGTATTCTACCCAAGCACCAATGTATGCTAATCATGGCATGAATCAATAAATCACGCTACGCCGTGCAGCCCGATCCCAAAAACATCCTCATAATCAAGATCTCGGCCTCACTTAGTCATCATTCTCTCCAGTCTCTCGGCCTCACAAATCTCATGCCAATCAGCTCAAACAATGATAATATGATGTGAGATAAATGATATCAGGGACTTAGATATGATATGCAATGAATGAGTATGACTAAATATGTAATTGCAATTTAAGCAAATAACTCAACAGCAAGAATGACCTCAGTGGGTCCCAATAGGATATGCATATAGCCTAAATATGGTTTCTAACATGGATCACAACTCAATTACTCTAGCACGTAAAACTTTCATGGATAAAGACAAGATTAGGTAACTACACCGTACCACAAAATCAATCGAGTTGTAATTCACACAGTGCATCCCACACGCCCATCACCTAGCATGTGCGTCACCTCAACACCAAACACATAATACATATATTCAGGAGTTCATACCCTCAACACCAAGTTTAGAAGTGTTACTTACCTCGAACAAGCATAGTCCAATACCGAGCAAGATAAACAATACTCCTAGAGATTTCACCTCGCATGTATCAACCTCCGAATGACTCAAAACTAGCCAAAAGTAACTCAAATACATCAAATAACGCTTAAGGAAATAATTTCAAATAATAAAAGTTGAATCTTTAATTGAAACCTCGAAGTCAACCAAAAAGTCAAACCCAGGACAGCACCTCGGAACCCGGTGAAAACTCATAAAATCCAACATTCCATTCAATTACGAGTCCAACTATACTTATTTCACTGAAATCCAACTCCAAATCGATGTTCAAAACTCAAAAATTTATTTTATGAAATTATAGACAATCCCTCCAATTTCTCTTTAAAAATAAATATCAAATACCGAAAACGAAGATTAATTCATGAAATATAATCAAAAGCGAGTCAACAATGTGATGGTGAAATTCCTCTCCAAAGTCGCCCAAACCAGCTCCAAAATCCAAAAAAGTGAATAAACGACCAAAACCTCAAAATATAGGTTCTGCCCAGCAATGTTCGCATCTGTAATCAAATGAGCCGCTTCTGCGGTATCGCTTTTGCGACGTGGCATCTGCTTCTGTGGAATTAGCTGGAGAATGCCCTCGCACCTGCAGAAAAATATCTGCTCCTCCAACATCATAGGTGCAAAAATTAAACGTGCATTTGCGCAAACGTCCGCTCCTGCGCTCACGAACTCGCTTTTGCGTGCATGCAGGTGCACTACAAATTCTGCCTCTGCGGAGGTAGCCGAACTCAGCCTTTATCACAGGTGAGACCATACTTCTGCTTCTGCGACCACCGCACATGCGCAAAACCAGCCGCATGTGTGATCACCCCAGATCCTGCCACAAACCATCCTTAACCAAAAATTTCCAAAATGATTTGAATCATGTCTGAAACTCTCCCAAGCCTCTTGCGACCCCGTTTAAATATACGAAAAAATCCCATATCATAACACGGGCTTACTCGAGGCCTCAAATCACACATGACAACATCGAAATGATGAATCGCACCTCGAATCAAAATTAATGAACTTTGAATCTTTCAACTTCCAAAACTCGTGCCGAACCTTATCAAATCAACTCGGAATGACCTTAAATTTTATACACAAGTCCCAAATAACATAACAAAGCTATTCAAATTCCCGGAACAAAAATCAAAACCCGATATCATCAAAGTTAGCTCTTGGTCAAACTTATGAACATTCTAAACTGTTAAATTTCCAACATTTTGCCAATTAGTGCTGAAACCTTCTAGAAATATCCAAATGCAAATTCACCCCTTACGTCCAAGTCCTAAATCATCATCCAGACCTAACGAAAACATCAAAACCCTGTTCTGAGGTCAAATACTATAAAATCTAATTGGTCAACTCTTTCAACTTAAAGCTTCAAACATGAAATTCATTCTTCCAAACTAATTCTAAAAGACCTGAAAACCAAAACTGACAATTCACACATGTCATAATACATCATATGAAGCTACTCAAGACTTCAAATAGTTGAACGGAATGCAAATTCTCAAAACGATCGATCGGGTCATTACAATAAGTTAGTATCAGAGCACTAGGTTGTTTAGGTCTTATGAGTCATGAGCAAGCTTAGTAGAGTCTAGAGGATCGGTGCAGAGATGTCTGTACTTATCTTCTAGAGAATATGGAGTTTTAGTAAAATCTTACTTCTTTCTTTCTCTATCGTGCGATTTTTTTTCTATCTTTGATGTTTGAATAATTCCATTCTTGTTCTATCGCAGATTGCGAGAACACATGCAGCATCTACAGTCGGGCAGGAGCCAGAGCCCCCTATTGCTGCCACTACCAGGGGTAGAGGCTAGGGCCGAGGCCGAGGTCGAGCTAGAAGCTGAGGCAAAAGTAGAGCTCAGCCAATAGCTCGTGCAGCAGTATCCACTGTGGAGCCTCAGATTGATCATGAGGAGCAGATCCTAGCTCAGAGTGCACTAGTCGGACCCGCTTAGGTCCTGGAGGAATTTATAGCCACTCTCGTGCTTCAAGACACTCTAGTCCATTTAATGGACCTTATGGAGAGTGTGGCCTAGACTGGTGCATTTTTGCTGGCACCAACTGTCTCTCAGGCTGGGGGAGGAGTACAGATTCCTGCTACTCATACTGTGGAGCAGATGGATCCTATGTCTTAGACTCCAAAAACTTTGCTAGTTGGGGTAGTTCACCCTATTGTTGCTAAGAAGACCGGGGAGAGGCCCGTAATGTATTTTGAGGAATTGATGAGGTTGGATAAGTTCACAAAGCTCTTCCCTATTCACTTCAGTGGTGCACCTTCTGAGGACCCACATGATTATTTAGACCGTTTCTACAAGGTACTGAGAAACATGGGTATTGTTGAGCCTAATGGAGTAGACATTACAGTGTTTCATATGACTGGTTTGGCCAAGAAATGATTGCAGGATCATGTGCGAAGCATACCAGCTAGTTAACCGCCACACACTTGGGATCAGTTTTTGTAGTTGTTTCTGCAGAAGTTTATTCCTTTCACTTTGAGAGAGGATAGGCAGTTTGAGCGCCTTCCGCAAGGTAGCATGACTGCTACCTAGTATGAGACCCAATTTGTTGACATAGATCACCATGCAGTTATCGTACTCCCTACTGAGAGGGAGAGATTGAGGAGATTCATTGATGGACTTACTTTCAATATTGGGCTATAGATGGCCAAGGAGACCGGAGGTGATATTCCTTTCTAGAGGGCTGTAGGGATTGCTAGACGGGTCGAGATCGTACATGGTCAGGATAGGGGGCACTATCTAAGAAGAAGCCTTGTCATTTCGGTGGCAGGGCCAGTTCCAAGGGCAACAATCACAGCAGCCGAGGGCTTGTTATACTTTTGGAGATCTGAGGCACGCTGCTAGATTTTGCCCCAGGCCACAGAGCGGCATGCCACATCAGACTTCTCGTGCCATGGTTCAGGCACCAGCTGCTTCACCGCCCGCTCAACCAGCTAGAGGTGGGGGTCAAGCTGCTAAAGGTGGAGGTCAGGCCATTAGAGGTTGATGTTAGGCCATTAAAGGTGGAGGTCAGCCAGCTAGAGGCCGTCCCACAGACGTAATTCAGAGTGGTGGGGACCAGCCCCATTTTTATGCATTTCTAGCTAGACCTGAGACAGAGTCATCTGACATCGGCATCACAGGTATTGTTCCAGTTTGCCATAGAGATGCTTCAATTCTATTTGATCCGGCTCTACTTTTTCCTATGTGTCATCCTATTTTGTTTCATATTTGGTTATGCATCGTGATTCTTTGAATGCTCTTGTATTTGTGTCCATGCCTGTGGGAGATTTATTATTGTAGATCATGTTTATCGCTTGTGTGTGGTTTCCATCGGGAGCCTTGAGACTAGTGTAGATGTCCTACTTCTTGATATGGTAGACTTTGATGTAATTTTAGGCATAGATTGGCTATCACCTTATCATGCTACATTGGACTGTCACGCCAAGAAAGTGACCTTAGCCATGTCGGGGTTACCTCAATTAGAGTGGAGAGGGACTCTTGGCCATTCTACTAGCAGGATTATTTCTTATGTGAAGGCTCGGCATATGGTCGAGAAGGGATGTCTAGCATATTTGGCCTATATTCGTGATCCTAGTGCGAAGGGATTCAATACTAGTTGTGTGTGAGTTTCTAGAGGTGTTTCCCGCAGATTTGTCGGGGATGCCACCCGGCAAAGATATCGACTTCTGTATTAACTTTGCTCTGGGCACTGAGCTCATTTCTATTCCACCATACTATATGGACCTAGTTGAGTTGAAGGAACTGAAGGAGGAGTTACAGGATTTGCTTGATAAGGGATTCATTATACCTAGTGTCTCACCCTAGGGTGCACTAGTGTTGTTCGTGAAGAAGAAGGACGGTACGATGAGGATTTGTATTGATTATCGGGAGTTAAACAAAGTCACTATAAAGAACAAGTATTTGTTGTCGAGGATTGATGAATTATTTGATCAGCTTCAACATCCCAAAGTGTTTTTGAAGATTGATTTGAGATCTGGCTACTATCACTTAAAGATTAGGGCATCCAATGTCCCTAAGACAGCTTTCCAAACTCGGTATAGGCATTTTGAGTTCATAGTGATATCATTTGGCTTGACAAAATGGCCCAGCGACATTTATGGATTTGATGGAGCCGGGTATTCAAGCCCTATCTAGATTATTTTATAATCATCTTCGTTGATGATATTTTGTTGTACTTCCGTAGTGGAGAGGAGGAGCATGAGCAACATCTTCGGATTGTACTTTAGACCTTGAGGGATAATCAGTTATATGCCAAGTTTTCAAAGTGTGAGTTTTTGTTGTATTCGGTTGCCTTTTTGGGGCATGCGGTATCTTCCGAGGGCATTAAAATGAATCCTAAAAAGATTGAGACAGTTCAGAACTGTCTTAGACCTACTTCATCTATAGAGATTCAGATCTTCCTGGATTTGGCAGCTTATTATCACCGGTTTGTGTAGGGGTTTTCATCTATCAGAGCCCCATTAACTAGATTGACCCAGAAGGGTGCCCCATTCAGGTAGTCTAATGAATGTGAGTTGAGATTTCAGAAGCTCACGACTACTTTGACTACAGCCTTGGTGTTGGTGTTGCCTATAGGTTCAGGATCTTACACCGTGTATTGTGATGCATCGCGTATTGGGCTTGGTGCAATATTGATACAAGAAGGCAGGGTGATTGCATACCCGTCTCGGCGGTTGAAGGTTCATAATAGAATCACCTTGTTCATGACCTAGAGTAGGCAGTTATTGTTCATGCATTGAAGATTTGGAAGCATTACCTACAGTGTGTCGTGTGAGGTATTCACAAATCATTGGAGTCTAGAACACTTGTTTAAGCAAAAAGATCTTAATTTGAGGGATCGGAGGTGGTTAAAACTGTTAAAATACTATGATATTACCATTTTGTACCATCTCGAGAAGGCCAATGTGGTGGCCGATTCCTTGAGTAGAAAGGTTATGAGTATGGGTAACCATGCATATATTCCAGTTGGTGAGAGACCGCTAGCAGTAGATGTTCAGGCTTGGCCAATCAGTTTGTGAGGTTAGATGTTTTAGAGCCTAGTCGGGTTCTTACTTGCACAGTCTCTCGCCCTTCTTTGTATGAGCGCATCAAAGAGCGTCAATATGATGACCCTCATTTTCTTGTCCTTAAGGATATGTTGTGGCATGGTGATGCCAAGGAGGTTTCTATTGGAGATGATGGGATGTTGCGTTGTAGGTTCGGATTTGTGTGCTCAATATGGATGGGATGCGTGAGTTGATTCTTGAGGAGGCCCACAGTTTGCACTATTCTATTCATTCGGGTGCCGCCAAGATGTATCGGGATTTGAGGTAGCATCATTGGTGAAGAATGAAGAAAGATATAGTAGTGTGTGGCACAGTGTTGGAATTGCCAGCAGGTAAAGTACGAGCATCAGAGGCCTGGCGGTTTGCTTCGAGGGTTGAGATTCTCGAGTGGAAGTGGGAGCATATTACTATGGATTTTATTGTGGGGCTCCCATGGACTTTGAAGAAATTTGACGTAGTATGGATCATTGTGGATAGTTTGACTAAGTCGGCACATTTCATTCCAGTGGCGGCTTTCTATTCTTAAGCGCGGCTGGCTGAGATCTATATCTGCGAGATTGTTCATCTTCACGGTGTGCTGGTGTCTATTTTTTTTTTATCGGGGCACATAGTTCACATTGCATTTCTGAAGGGTCATACTACGTGAGTTAGGCACACAGGTAGAGTTAAGTATAATATTTCACCCCCAGAGAGACGGGCAGTCCGAGCGCACCATTCAGATCTTGGAGGATATGCTTCACGCTTTTGTTATGGATTTCGGGGGTTCTTGGGATCAGTTCTTGCCGCTTGCAGAGATTGCCTAATATAACAACTATCAATCGAGTATTCAGATGGCTCCTTATGAGGCATTATATGGGAGGCTGTGTCGTTCTCTAGTGGGTTGGTTTGAGCCGGGAGAGGCTCGGTTGTTGTTTGTTTCAGGATGCCTTGAAAAAGGTCAAAATGATTCAGGATCGGCTTCGTACAGCACAGCCTAGGCGAAAGATTTATGCCGATCGAAGAGTTTGTGATGATGCATTGATGGTTGGAAAGAGGGTTTTGCACCAGGTTTCAGCCATTAAAGGTGTGATGAGGTTCGGGAAGAAGGCAAGTTGAGCCCTAGGTATATCGGACCCTTTGATCAGTGGAAGTATCAAAGGGCAACCTCCGGAAGAATCACGGTGATCCATCCCATGTATTAGATTTCAGCTCACTCCAAGTAGACGAGGATTTGACTTATGAGGAGGAGCCGGTGGCTATTCTAGCACGGCAAGTCCGGAAGTTGAGGTCTAAAAGTTATCCTTCTATTAGAGTGCAGTGGAGAGGTCAACCGATCGAGGCAGCTACTTAGGAGTCCGAGTCCGATATGCGGAATAGATACCTTCACCAGTCCATGTACTTTTCTATGTCCGTTCAAAGACGAATGTATTTTCTAGAGGTGGAGAATGTGACGACCTGATAGATCATTTTGAGTTCTACTCCTTATTTTCGTGTTTCGATACCTTTATTAGACCTATTTCGTATTCCTCGATTTGTGTGCGCAGTTCGTACCTTTTTCCGAAAATATTTTATGTAAAAATTGGAAGAAAACATCGTTTTTGGCTTTAAGAATAACTTGAGTTGACTACGGCCAATATTTTGTGTAGACAACCCCGGATTGATTTTGTAACGATCTCGGTGGGTCCGTATTGTGTTTGGACTTGGGCGTATACCCATAATTGAATTCGAAAGTCCCCAACTTGATTTGACTTGATTTGTCGAAAGCTAGTAATTTGAAGGTTTAAGCATTTCCTAGATTTGACCATAGGTTGACTTTATGGCTACTGGATTCGCATTTTGATTCCGGGACTTGGTATAGTTTCATTTTGCTATGTGAACATTGTCTGCAAAATTTGGTTTAAATTAGAGTTGGTTTGATAGAATTCTGACGCTCGGTTGTGAATTTTGAAGTTCTTGAGTTTCTTTGAAAATTTCATGCATTTTGATGTCCGATTCGTAGTTCTAAGTATTATTTTGGTGTTTTGATCATACAAGAGAGTTTGTATGATATTATTACACTAGTGTGCATGTTTGGTTTGGAGCTCGAGGTGTTCGGGTGAGATTCGGATAGGCTACGGATCATTTTGAACTCAGAAATTTCCTGGTTTCAGCTATCTGCTGATGTCTGATACTTTGTGCTTCACGATTGCAAAGGGGAAAATGGGAATGGGGAGGAATCGTTCTTTGCGAACGCGAGGAAGCGTTTGCGAACGCGAAGTAGCAGGGGCTTACCCTTAGCGAATGCGTATGTGCACTCGCAAACGCGTAGGTTTAGAGGGATCAGTGAGGGTCCTCCATGATACTCTCCACAAATGCAATCCTTAGCTCGCGAACGTGAAGGCTAGGGGAGTAAGCCTTTTCGAACACGAAGGCCTTCGGCCGCTGATGGTTCGTGAACGCGTCAGGTGCTTCGCGAACGCGAATAACACCTGATGCCTAATGATTTAAACACTCTAAAATCGGGATTCTCTTCAGATTTTACTATTTCCAAGTCTGAGCTCGGCCTAGAGGCGATTTGGAAGAGGTTTTTCATCCCAGCTTCATAGGTTAGTAGATTTTAACTTGTTTCATTACATTTTCATAAACACCATTGATTTTAACCTTGCTAAGCTTTTTCATGGTAGAAATTAGGAATTTATGTAGAATTTGGGATTTGAGAAATTGAGATATATACCTCAAATTGAGGTCGGATTTCGAAACTAATCACATAACTGGGCTGGGAGGTGACTGGATAATTGGGTTTTGGTTCGAATCTTAGGTTTTCACCAAGCGGGTCGGGGTTGAATTTTGTTGACTTTTTTCAAAATCATTAAAGATTGAATCTTTTTCACTCGTGGGTAGTTTCTAAAGTCTATTTAGAACTATTTGGACTATATTTGGTTAGATTTGATTGGTTTGGAGGCTAATTCTAGAGATAAAGCCGCGGTTGAGCATTGATTTGGTTGCAAAGTGAGGTAAATATCATGGTTAATCTTGACTTGAGGGATTAGGACTTGTTGGTTTATTTGCTACGTGAATTATGTGTGGGAATAATGTATATGTGAGGTGACGAGTACGTATGCATTGTTATTGGGTTAAAGCATGCGGGTGGGAATTTTTTTCTTTGTTCTAAGTTGTTATTTGACTTTGTTTTCCATGCTTAGGTTATATTATTACTTTTAATTATTCGTCTCATATTTATTTTTATTTTGAAGCTGTTGGGAATTTTTTAAAGTTGAGTTTGATATCATGGCACTATAAATGAAGTAAAATTATTTCCCGCGTTGCATTTATTATTTGAATTTGTATTGTTGATTGGTGAGGAAGAGTGAAATGCACGAAGGGTATTGTCGTGCCTTATATAAATTCATTATCATACATTGAGAGACTTTGAGAGTAAAAGCATGAAGGGTGATGTCGTGCCGGTGATTAAAATCACGAAGGGTGATGCCGTAACATTTTATTTATGATATTACATGGTGAGGATGAGAATAAAAACACGAAGGGTGATGCCGTGCCATCTTCATTTCATTGCCTTGTTTGATTTTCGGTTTTAGTGATCTCCTTGGTTATATTGTTACTTATTGCGGAAGATGTTATTTTATTATTTCGTACATGTTGTTTTTATGATATCTCCCCTTTCGCATGTTTCCTCCCAGTAAATATTTTATCATTCTACTTGCTTGTTATGTTGCTTCTTTAACAAGACACCTAATATATATATATATATATATATATATATATATATATTAGGTGTCTTGTCATAGCCTCGTTACTATCTCGTCGAGGTTAGGCTCGACACTTACAGAGTACATTGGATCGATTATACTCATGTGCTTAGAGGTGCGTCTGCTCAAATCATATTGCTTCGAAGATTTGAGATAGAGTTGTTGGCGTTCGCAGACCTTGAAGTCCCCTTCCATTTCCTATCTTTACTGTTTATCTCATTCAAACAGTTGTATTTATTTCAAACTAGACTTGTAGACTTCAAGTTGCTCATGTACTTGTGACACCAGACTTCTGGGGTTGAGTTAGACCGCATTATGTTATGGGTTATATTTCATATATTTCAGCTTTAATCATCGGTAGTAATTGCTATTATTCTGTGTTGAATTGTTTAATTATTAAATTATTTAATTAATGTTGGCTTGCCTAGCAAGTGGATGTTAGGTGCCATCACGACCCCGAGGTTGAGATCTAGTCGTGATAGTGCTTTTATAATATATTGTACTAGCTTTATGTATTGTGTGTTGCACGTATATCTTCAGTCAATTATTTATATTAAAGAGCGACAAATTGACGTTGACAGTCTTTTAAATGCTAAAAATTAATGTAACATTACCATAATATTTGAATTCAAAATAGTGCAAATATGTAAAGATGATCAATTATATGTACGTACATATTTTACAAAAATTTAAAGATAAAATTACCCAACATAATAATCTAAGATAGAATATTGTTCGAGAGAAGTAAAAGTGTCCTGTAAATTAGGACGGAGAAAGTAATTCTTAAAAGATTGTGAGCAATTTATAATGTAATCTATTACATTTTGTTCAAATAATGCTTTTCACATTTCGATACTTTCATTGACTATAGCAATGTAAAATTTAAAAGATCTATGCCTTAATTTTTTTCTAATATACAAAAGAGCAGTAGATAGACCCATGAGCACTTATGTTCGCTATTTAAAATATTAACTACCAAAAGAGGGTATGATTTAGTGACCACTATTGAATACCCATTGTCAATGCACCAGGAAAATTCCTTTTTCGTATAGCATGCTTCAATAATAACCTGTGAATTCCTGTTCTGCGTGCAACTTTTCATATATAACTGTTAATAAAATATCCACAAAATACATGCAAATAAAATCAAGAATTCCTGAAATAGAGAAACTTCATTAAGTAAATCAATCCTAGAGACACTCTACACCAGAAGAAAAGTATAAATTGAACACAAAGTAGAACGATTTGCAAAGATCGTAAATAATCTGAAAGCATATTGCGTATTTGCGTTAGGAATTGAACAAAGAAAAAGTGGTGATAAAATTAACTTTTCTCCCTATAATGTTCTTCTAATTATGACTTCGCTAGTTTTTTGTCATCATCAAGCATCTAAGAATGAGCATTTCCTCAGAAGACGCGCTATGACCATCTAAAGACCGAAGAAACACAAGTGTCCTTTTATCTTTCTTCAGTAATTCACCGATTTTCCCAGACAATAGAACGTAGCATATCTTAGAACAAAAATCATCCATAATAATATGCTCAACAACTTATACGCTGATAGTACTTCTGCAAGAACCTTTCTAAATAGGAAGTTTGCAAAATATTTAATATTTATTATATTATACAAGTTGTTCATTCTTGAAATACATGCAATAATCTTTGAGAGAATTTTCATAGGATGAGGGAAATTAAAATTACCTCGAGATAGGATGTTGTTGGAATTTGGACTTACATTGATTGGTTATAGCATGAAAGGACAGTGACGTAGTCCAAGCAATAGATAAATAAAGAAAAACTTTCATAAATAACTATAATTTAGAGCCTAATAACTATAATTTGTCTAATTACCATTCGTAGCTACCGTTCAACTGTTACTAACTGGTATCAAATATAGCTGCAAATGGTAAATACAGTGTAAATGTTTGATGTCTCGTGTAATTTTTCAATAAAAGGCCTAATATTAAGTAATTTGTGTGTGGATAAGTGAGGTCCAATAGCAATTGGCCTGTGATGGGTAGACACTCTTTATAAATAAAGGCCAACCCCCCTTTCCCTAGCTATCAGAAAATCCTAGCATATGCTGCCTCTTATATACGTGGTAATGATAGACATCCGATCAGTCATGTTTTCCGGACTATGAGCGCGTAGCAAGTGGATCATGGCAGTTGGTCTCGGGCTTAACCGTCGGTCACTATAGTTACTGTCACGATCCAAAATCTAACTAGTCGTGATGGCACCTAACTCCACCCGTGAAGTAAGACAATTTACTACTAACAAATTTAATGAGATTTATAAAGACAAAAGAATGATAGTACGACTTTTTTTATACAAGAATTTTTCAATGACTGGTAGTACAAATCATGAGCTTCTAAGATAAAGAGTTTAGAAAGCTGGTTTAAAATAAAATACACCATCTGTCAGAAATATACATGAACGGATCTAAAATACTAAAGCTACCAAGATCAAGAGGCAGCTATGACTAGAACGAAGGTCCATCTTCAGATCCAGCTCCCGCTATGCACAGCAACATCAGCATCCAACATCTGCACGCAAGGTGCAGAAGTGTAGTATGAGTACAACCGACCCCATGTACTCAATAAGTAACAAACCTAACCTTAGGGTGAAAGTAGTGACGAGCTGGAACAAAGGCCGGACTCCAGCACCAATAGCCAACAACAGTTCATAACAACATAATAAAAGTGATAAAAGAAGTAACTCAGAGATATATTGCGCAGCTCGTTCATTGTTTCAGAAAATAGGCACGCTTTTCAAGTATATCAGTGAAAACTCAAATAATTTACCGAAATTATCAAAATATGAGTACGTTTGTAAAACTATGATTTTTCCCTAAACATTCAATAGGTAAAGGCTTCATTTTCAAATGGAATGAGGAAAATACATCTCTATGCCTACATATCAATGTGTATATGAAGTCGTGAATGACGTAATATCGTACAGCATGAGGAAAATGCATTTATATGCATGTGTGTCAAGTGTGCATGTCGAATGCAATGCAACTCAGTGATAAAATCATATGCATACTCTAAGAGTATCAATTCACTCAGTTCTCCCAGTCACTCAGTCCTCACAGTCACTCAGTCCTCCCAATCACTCGTCACTCGCTCTCGGCACTCGCTCAGTAGGTACCTGCGCTCACTAGGGATCTACAAACTCTGGAGGGGCTCCTTCAGACCAAGCGCCATAACAAGTCAATCATGGCATAAATAAATAAAACATGCAGCGGCATGCAGTCCGATCCCATCATAAATCAGTAATACCTGTTGCTACGTGCAGCCGGATCCCATCAATTTACTCACCATCAGGCCCTCAGCCTCACTCACTCATCAATCTCTCGAGTCTCTCCGGCTCACAATGTCATGAAAATCAGCCCAAAATGATGCTATGATGTATCAATAAATAGTAACAGAGACTGAGATATGATATGCAAATGAATGCGTATGACTAAGTATACAATTGCAATGTAAACAAATAACTCAACAATAGAAATGACCTCAGTGGGTCCCAACAGGATAAGCATATAGGCTAAACATTGTTTCTAACATGGATCACAGCTCAATTACTCTAGCACATAGAGATTTCAAAGATACAAATAAGATTAGGTAACTACACAATTCCATAGAAATAACCGAGTCACAACTCACACGGTGCACGCCCACACGCCCGTCGCCTAGCATGTGCGTCACCTCAACACCAAACACATATCACGTATATTCAGGAGTTCATACCCTTAGCACCAAGTTTAGAAGTGTCGCTTACCTCGAACAAGCTAAATCCAATATCGAGCAAGCCAAGCGATGCTCCAAAAATGCAATCTCGCGCATACCAACCTCTGAACGGCTCAAAACTAGCCAAAAGCAATTCAAATACATCAAATAATGCCCAATAAAACAAACACAATTGATAAAAGTCGAATCTTTAATCAAAAGCCCAAATCAACCCAAAAGTATAATCCGAGCCCGCACCTCGGAACTCGACGAAACTCATAAAATCCGACAATATGAGTCCAACCGTACTAGTTTTACTCAAATCCGACACTGAAACGATATTCAAAACGCAAAAACTCACTGTATGAAACTTTAGGCTAAAACCCCAATTATTCTTTATAATTCATAATCCAATTACCAAAAATGAAGATAGAATCACGAAATATAATCAAAAGCGAGTAGAGAACACTTACCCCAAACCATGTGGTGAAAATCACTCCAAAAATTGCCTCCATCCGAGCCCAAATCTCAAAATATGATAATATAACCAAAACCTCGATTTATAGGTTCTTCCCAGCGGTTATCGCATTTGTGAACCAAATTTCCGCTTCTGCGGACCCGCGCGGCCTAATCTTCGCTTCTGTGAACAAACCAAACTCAGCACCCATCGCTTCTGCGGAACACCACTTCGCAGCTGCGCGCCCGTAGGTGTGGATTTGCCATCCTTCTGCGCCATACCTCGCCCGTACGACCCAAGGCACCGCTTCTGTAGGTGCAGCCCATTTCTCGCATCTGAGGAGCCCTGCTCCCAGCTCCGCTTCTGCTTCTGCGACTCCTTTGTCGCTTCTGCGACCATCGCATCTGCGCAAACAAGCCGCAGGCAATCACACCAGGTCCTACCACCAACAACTTTAGCCAAAAATGATCTAAACTATCCGAACCTCGTCAGAAACTCATCCGAGCCCCTCGGGACCCTGTCTGAATATACCAACAGGTTGCGTATCATAACACGGACCTACTCGAGGCCTCAAATCACATATAATAACATTGAAACGACGAATCGCACCTCAAATCAAACTTAAATGAACTTTCAACTTCCAAAACTCGCACCAAAACATAGCAAATCGACTCGGAATGAACTCAAATTTTGCACACAAGTCCCAAATAACATAGCGAAGTTATTCCAATTCCTGGAACCACAATTCGAACCCCATATCATCAAAGTCAATTCCCAGTCAAACTTATAAACTTTTCAAGCCTTCAAATTTCCAACTTCCGCCTATTAGTTCCGAATTCTTCTAGAAATATTCAAATGCAAATCCGGGCATACACCCGAGTCCAAAATCATCATCCGAACCTAACGGAACCATCAAAGCTTCGTTCCCGGGTCAAATTTACAAAAGTCAAACTTAGTCAAGTCTTCCAACTTAAAGCTTCAACAATGAAATTCATTCTTCCAAATCGATTCCAAATAACCCGAAAACCAAAACCGACGATTCACATAAGTCCTAATACATCATAGGGAGCTACTCATGCCCTCAAACCACCGAGTGAAGTGCAAATGCTCAAAACGACCTGTCGGGTCGTTACGTCCTCCCCCACTTAAACATACGTTCGTCCTCAAGCGTACCAAGAGTCCTTCCAAAGCCATCAAATCGCCGTGTAACCTTACCATGTACATACCCGAGGGTGTTCCCACGTCACCCTATTCCATTAGGCCCGTCAACACCACATCACTAAAGACCATTACTTCAACCTTAGCCAGTAAACCACATAATCCAACTTCCAACATCCGGAATTCCTACAGGCCCCGAACCTCACATCTACACACTGTATAAGTCTTAACAAGCTATATCAAGCCTTAACCATAACCCAAGATGAAATCACAAGACATACCGTATAACTCGCGTACTTGTACCAATAACTTCTGACCACAATAGCTGCTCAAAACGAACCTGGTGCCGGTAATAAAACTCATATCAAACAAACCCTCACTCTTAAACCTTCATACATTGCCAATGATGAAAGAAACATACAGAAACTCATAACCACTCATCAGATCAACAAGCCATGCAGCTCCCTCTCCTTCGACAAGAACTATAGCCAATTTCTAAGCCGATCAGCGACATTGTCCTTTCAAATATACTGCAATCAAATTTGATAGCACCTATTCTAGGTCCGACAACCTCATCTTATCAAATACGAGCTACTCTATTGACACGGCACACCAATACTACACAAAGCCACAAATCGTGTAATCCGTGCACCAATACGCAACAATTCAATGTACTCAATCATGGAAAATGACTCGAATGAGAGAACCATCCCGCAAGTTCAACAAGTACCACCACAATGCAATGCTAAGAACCCATCACTCACAATAGAACCCAAAACACACGAATCTATCACAAAGGATCACATCCCATCATAACCCCGCTGCAATACGTGACCCATCCAAACACCAATCCATATGGAATACCTCGAGCCCCAATGCTCAAATCAACAGCCATAGGCAATTCGACATAAAATATACAAGTGCATGGCCATAACTATGGGGAAGCAAAAAACACAATATACCACAGCCTGGAAAGACCATAACCAAGGTGCAATCAACCATTTTACACCCCAATCACCATCTCGCTCGAATCCCACTATAATGCACAAATAGAACCGCATCATGTGTGCATATAACCAACAAATCACAACCCCTCGTAGTATGGAAGAGTAGCACATAAAATATATCAGATGCGAGAAAAAAATCAATTCTAACCAAATGGCTCATCCTTCGACAATAGCAGTATGAAGTCAACAAATCCGACCCAATGTAGAATACACATCCTCCTTGGGCCTACCAATGGGCCCCCGAATCAGCTCTGGTCATCCACAAATCGACATATAACCCTCCGAAAGTCTAGAATGACCTAATCGTAACACATACCATTATCTGGCTAGCTTGGCCACATTTTCACATTCCACCACCACGAAACAAACTACTACTGAGAACTCCCAGTCTCCGAATCCCTAGAACACACGAATCACCATATCTCATCCCAACTCCACCGCTCGAATGTCTAACACACCTCTCATACATGATCATCGCATGAGGAATACTTCTAAAATTCTTCCGTGCCACATAGCAAAAATCTGAATATCAGCAGTCAATCAACCAGGCGAGTACCACAATACCAATGAAGCATCCTTAAGTCAACACACAGTACGCCTTCTGAAATATGCACCCTTCTCATGAATTACCAAGTAGTTATAACATTAATCTAATTATCTGAAATTATTCATGTTGTCCAAAATTCATGACCTTCCCTCCAAATATGAATTATGACCTTGCACATGCAAGTCTCAATCCCACACAACACACCGCATCTATCATGCCATCATATGAAAAGTGCGAGAATCTCATAATCAACACTAAGTCACAAGTAGAATACATACTCGATCAGTCAGAAACCTTCCGTTTGATCTCATCCAGGAGAAAATCACCATAGGCAACATGTTCTTCGTGCCAGTAGGAAATATCCATCTCGAGCCATGATAGAACCCATCGAGAACTCTTCGAAACCCATTTACCCATAACCTAGCTATCAGAACCGAATCTCTCTAACTCAACCAAGCCACACAAGTTGCCAAAACCAAAGAGCATTGCCACGAAACACATGTAGAGACTCACCACATCATAAGTAACCCAAAGAACCAATCCTATCCAATGTCGTGCTGATCCAACCTACTACCAAGCTATCCCATTTTTTCGAGTTCCTTCTGAATTACCCTCAAGTTGACACTTCTCCTTGCCAGAACACCAAGATCCTTAACCGAAACTCACCACAAGAGGTCCTAACATAAAACCACACACCTTAAAACCCATAAGTCGTAGTATTCCTTCTTAAGCACCCCAAACATACTGCAACCGAGATACCTACTTTGAAGAGACCTTCTGTGAATCTGAAGCCGTTTACCCACCTTTCTGGTACCGAAATGTAAAATAGAAATTCCACAAGTCTCGATACCATTCAACTTAAATCTTAGATTCTAGCCATATAGAAATTCGCGAAATTCTCAATTGCTACATATAAATCTTGAATCCATTAGAACCTCCTCGGGAGTCATCCACTCTCCTCAAATCTTAGTTGCACCGACCAACGAGTCGAATGACCTGTGCCCTATTAGCACAACATCACCCAAAGAAGTGACCCCGCCTTAGCGTAACCGAGCAAATTTCTACATCATGCGTACTACATTTGTCACGAATAAAAACTCAAATCATTCCATGATTTCCATATACCCATAAAGTGTAACATATCTCGTATCCAGAAATTTCTCTACTTGAGCCATCCTTTATCTCAACCTCTGCAAGTCATAACCGATCCACAAGTATGCCCAGACCAAAAGCAATACAATACATAACCAGGCAATCAAATCGTCGATAGCAGACTCCCCCACATAGCTTAATTCCATAGAGTAGAACATCTGATAACTCGCCACACCCATACTATGTTACTGCCATAATACCGCAAGGAGATTCAACTAAATCCTTCATAAGCTCACATAACACAAACCACATAGTACCTCAAATCATCTACTAAGCTTGCATACATCCACATGACGATCTGGCCAATTTTCTCAACCAAATTCAAATTCAAATCTCAACACATATACCTCGCTGGTAGAAAGGAAACTCTCCACACAACATTATAAGGATCACACCTCCGTAGATTACTCCACAGGAGATAACCCACCTGCTTAGCCTCAAATTAACACCTTGCTATACCCTTTTGCAGCAATGATTACTACGCCATCACTTAATCTTCCTGAGTTTAAGACATGAAAATCTACTTCGTTCCACAAATAAACAACATGAAGAATCTTTCTACACACTCATAACTCAAAACTATATGTCACATTAAGACATCAATCTAGCACCCAATAGTCCTTTTTACATCTCAAGAAAACTATTCTTGTCACAATCAAACCATCTGAACACATCCCGCAGTCATATCATACTCATCATACAGTCATCCAGCCTCTCATCGAGTCACAATTTTTATTCGTAGGGACGCTACCAGACATATAGGTTCAAAAGCATGTGCTCACACAACCGAAATCCCTGTGTCAAGCTACAGCCACAACCTGGCCTCAAGTCCTTCAGACTGGCCCATCATCAGTAGACAGAAATCACATCTCGTTCCTCATCCATGGAATCACAAGTCGGCGATGCACAGTTGATACCGAGCGCTCACATGCGCATACGAATGCGTGGAAGGAATTCAAAGAGTTACGCTTCAAGTTGTGTCAATGTCGCATGATAAGGAAAGAAAGATGAGAAGTTTATCCTAAATGCCCTGTAGCATCTCGAAGATAGGTATGGACGTCATCATACCGATCCGCAAGACTCTACTAGGCACTTGCTCATGACTTATAGAACCTATGAACCTAGAGCTCTGATACCAACTTGTCACGATCCAAAATTCAACTAGTCGTGATAGCACCTAACCCAACCCGTCAGGTAAGCTAATTAACAACTAACCAATTTAACGAGATTTATAAAGAAAAAGAAATGATAATACAACTATTTTTATACAAGAATTTCCCAAGGATTGGTAGTACAAATCATTTGCTTCTAAGATATAGAGTTTACAAAGATGGTTTAAAATAAAATACACCATCTGTCTGAAACATATATAAAAAGATCTGAAATACTAAAGCTGCCAAGATCAAGAGGCAGCTATGACTGGAACGCAGGTATATCTTCAGATCCAGCTCCCGCCATGCACTACAATATCAGCATCCAACATCTGCACAAAAGGTGCAGAAGCATAGTATGCGTACAACCGACCCCATGTACTCAATAAGTAACAAGTCTAACCTTAGGTTGAAAGTTGTAACGAGCTGGAACAAAGGTCAGAGTCCAACACCAATAGCCAACAAAAAATAACAACATAATAAATGTGATAAAAGAAGTAACTTAGAGATATTTCGCTCAGCTCGTTTACAGTTCCGGGAAATGGGCATGCTTTTCAAGTATATCAGTGAAAATCCAAATATTTTACCGAAATTACCAAAATATGAGTATGTTTGTAAAACTGTGATTTTTCCCAAAACTTTCAACAGGTAAAGGCTTCATTTTCAAATGACATGAGAAAAATACGTCTCAATGCCTACATGTCAATGTGTATGTGAAGTCATGAATGAAGCAATATCGTACAGCATGAGGAAAAATGCATCTCTATGCCTGTATGTTAAGGGTGCATGTCGAATGCAATGCAACTCGGTGATAAAACCATATGCATAGTCTTAGAGTATCAATTCACTCAGTCTTCCCAGTCACTCAGTCCTCACATTCACTCAGTTCTACCAATCACTTGTCACTCGCTCTCGGCACTCACACTCGTACTCAGTAGGTACCTGCATTCACTGGGGTGTATAGACTCCGGAGGGGCTCCTCAACCCAAGCGATATATGAAGCCAATCATGGCATAAATCAATAAATATGCTACGGCGTGCACCCGATCCCATCATAAATCAATAAAACCTGTTGCGGCATTCAGCCCAATCCCATCATAAATCAATAAGACTTGTTGCGGCATGCAACCCGATCCCATCATAAATCAATAAGACTTGTTACGGCATGCAGCCCGATCCCATCAATATCCTCACCATCAAGCCCTCGGCCTCACTCAGTCATCAATCTCTCCAATCTCTCGGTCTCACAATGTCATGAAAATCTGCCCAAAATGATGATGTGATGTATCAATAAATGATAACAGATACTGAGATATAATATGCAAATGAATGTGTATGACTGAGTATGTAATTGCAATGTAAGCAAATAACTCAACAGAAGAAATGACCTCAGTGGGTCCCGACAGGATAAGCATATAGCCTAGACATTGTTTCTAACATGGATCACAGCTCAATTACTCTAGCATGTAGAGATTTCATAGATACAAATAAGAATAGGTAACTACACAGTACCACAAAAATAACCCAGTGACAATTCACACGGTGCAACCCCACATGCCCGTCGCCTAGCATGTGCATCACCTCAACGCCAAACGCATATCACGTATATTCAGGGGTTCATACCCTCAGCACCAAGTTTAGAAGTGTTACTTACCTCGACCAAGCTAAATCCAATACCGAGCAAGCTAAGCGATGCTCCAAAAATGCCATATCGCGCGTATCGACCTCTAAACAACTCGAAACTAGCCAAAAACAACTCAAACACATCAAATAATGCCAAAGGAAACAAACTCAATTGATAAAAGTCGAATCTTTAATCAAAATCCCAAAATCAACCCAAATGTCCAACCGGGGCCCACACCTCGGAACTCGACGAAGCTTATAAAATCCGACAAGCCATTCAATTAGAAGTCCAACCATACTAGTTTCACTCAAATCCGACTCCGAATTGATGTTCGAAACTCAAACATTCACCCTACGAAACATTAGGCTAAAACCCCCAATTTCTCTTAATAATTGATAATCCAATTACCAATAACAAAGATAGAATCACGAAATATAATCAAAAGCGGGAAGAGAACACTTACCCCAAATCACGTAGTGAAAATCACTCAAAAAATCGCCTCCATTCGAGATCCGAATCTCAAAATATGATAATATAGCCAAAACCTCGATTTATATGTTCTGCCCAACGGTTATCGCATTTACGTACCAAATTTCCGCTTCTGTGGACCCGCACATGCGAACTAATCTTCGTTTCTGCGAACAAACCAAACTCAGCAGCCATCGCTTCCGCGGAACACCACTTCGCACCTGCGCACCCGCAAGTGCGGCTCTGCCATCACACATGCGCCATAACTCTCCCCTGCGACCCAACGCACCCGCTTCCACGCTTCCGCAAGTGCGGCCCGTTTTCGCACCTGCGGAGCCCTGCTCCTAGGTCCGCTTCCTCTTCCGCTCCTATGACTCCTTCGTCGCTTCTGTGACCATCGCACCTGTGCAAACCAGCCGCAGGTGCGATCACACCAAGTCCTGCCACAAGCAACTTTAGCCAAAAATGATCCAAACGATCCGAACCTCGTCTGAAACTCACCCGAGCCCCTCGAGACCCTGTTCGAATATACGAACAAGTTCCATAATATAACATGGACCTACTCAAGGCCTCAAATAACACATAACAACATCCAAACGATGAATTGCACCTCAAATCAAACTTAAATAAACTTTCAACTTTCAACTTCCAAAACTCGCGTCGAAAAATAGCAAATCGACTCGGAATGAACTCAAATTTTGCATATAAGTCCCAAATGACATAATGAAGTTACTCCAGTTCCCGGAACCACAATCTGAACCCGATATCATCAAAGTCAACTCCCGATCAAACTTATGAACTTTTCAAGCCTTCAAATTTCCAACTTCCGCCAATTAGTACCAAATCCATCTAGAAATATCCAAATGCAAATCCGGGCATACGTCCGAGTCCAAAATCATCATCCGGACCTAACAGAACCATCAAAGTTTCATTCTGGGGTCAAATTCACAAAAGTTAAACTTAGTCAAGTCTTCCAACTTAAAGATCCAACAATGAAATTGATTCTTCCAAATCGATTTTGAATAACCCGAAAATCAAAACCGACGATTCACACAAGTCATAATACATCATACGGAGCTACTCATACCCTCAAACCACCGAGCAAAGTGTAAATGCTCAAAACGACTGATCAGATCGTTACAGTTATTGTATTAATGGAGTTAAATGGAGTTAAACGGTACGTTTCCTTAAACTTTTTAGATTGATTCTATAAGAGTGTCTTAATCTCTGCTGTGGTATTTGATTTAATTTCTTACCGTTGGTATCAGATTCACCGTAATTAGGGATTAAGATCAACGAATCAATCAAGAGTTTCATTGTATATAGTCTGTTATCGATTTTCGGACGGCGGCGAAAATTGTTTCGTTGAAAAACTGTGTTGGGTGATCTTTTTGACGTCGGTTACGATAGTGTCGCGTCTATTGTTTTCTGCCGAATGGGTTTAACCATGTAATTGAAATTAGAGTAACTAATTATTATTAAAAAGAGATCTGATGCGTGCTGACGGAGGTAGCGGCGGCTTAACAGAATGGGTAAAGCTTTTCGTTATCAAAACTACTTTGTTCCTGATTGCATGATCTCTGTGATTGGCTTCTTACACTATCTGGTAAAAGAATATAAAGATTCTTTGTTGTTTTTTTTTCTTCTTTTTTGTGATTATCCATACATAAGTAAGGAAGGAAACAAATTGATTTAGCCAAATTAACCGTGTCCCTCTAAGAAATAAAGATGGCTGTTATATTCCTTTAATTGTAGTGGTTACTACTTTTTAAAATCAATATTTCTTGCTCTCCAAGTTTGTGGCAGTGGTTAGTTCCTTTTATAAGAATTTTCTTTTTTCTATTACAAAGGAAATTAGTTGTTGGATCTTTCTTGTTCCATCGCCTTTGGTGCTATTTGATAAACGTAGAATAGTATTTCATTGATTATTAAATATGCCTGGAAGTCTTATTGAAGTTTAACGTTAGAGAATAGAATTGAACATAACACTAGCATAGTTGAATTACATGGGCTCTATTTTAATTTCACATGTATATAATATTATATTATTTAAATAAAAATTTATGATTAATAAATAGTTTCCACCAAAGTGACATATTTATTTGAAATCATTAGAAATTCTTAAAAATTTATACATGTGAAAAATATTAAACATGGATTGAGATTTATGTTTAATAAATAGTTTCCACCAAAAGTGATCTATTTGTTTGAATCATTAAAATATTCTCAGTCTATCAGGTCTAAATTGTCCTTAAAAGGATACAATAGTATTGGAGGTTATTTACCTTTTGATACTAGAAAGTTAAATTAATTTATGAGATAAGATATTATATTTCAACCGATAGGATGAAGCTTATATCTTGGATTCTCATGTAAATAAAAATATAAGGACAATATGTTGTAAGAGGAGGTTTTGTGTCTCTTACCAAAGGGAAGGATGCAATGAATGCCTTGGACTCCTTGATTTTTAATAAGGGAGACAGTTGCATCTTTCATCCAAAGGAGGAGTATAATGGATGTCTTTGACTCTTTTGATTTATATACTCATGTCCATAATTTTATCTAATTTTTGTGTTGTTTGCTTATACAGCTGTTAACAATATGACTACTTAGTTGAATTCCATTGAAACTCTTACTAGTAGCAACTACAAGAAGTCGAAACATGATGTTGAAATAATGTTAAGCCCGATGGACCTGGACTTTGCATTGAATGAACGAAAACCTACTGAACTTACAAATAGTAGCATTGCTAATGAAAAGGCTAACAACCCAGCCCACTAGTGATATTGTTCACTTTGAGCCTAGGCCTGCACGGTTTTAAAATGCGTCACTAGGGTCTAAGTAATGTCTACTTATATACCTAGCATCTCTCCCGTATTTTGTCGACGTGGGATTCGTCTAGGGTGTCACATACACCCTCCTTAGAAACTCAGCGTCTTCGCTAAGGTTTGTCCCACCACCGTTCAAGATTGCACGCGGAGTGACTTTGATACCATATGTAATAGCCCAGCCCACTAGTGATTATGATAAATGGATGAAGGCTTATAAATTGAGTCTTATGATCATAAAGAGATCCATTTCTGGTCACATAAAAGGTACAATTAAGGATAATGGAAATGCGAAAGATTTCTCGAGTACCATTAGATAGAAATTTTAAAATCTGATAATGATGAGATAGGTAGCCTGATTGATTTCCTGTCTACCATATCGTATGACCTTGTAGGTAGTGTCGTTGATCATATTATGAAATTGGTTAATATTACTATCAAACTGAATAATTTAGGTGTAACTATTGCCGATGATTTTCTTGTTCATCAATCCCTAAGGTCCCTTTCTGAATAGTTTGACCAGCTTAAGACAATATATAATACACAAAAAGATAAGTGGAGTATTGATGAGCTTATCACTGTTTGTGTGGTTCAGGAAGGGAGGATCCGAAGGAGAAGGTTGAGGGTGTAGTGAACCTTGTTAGTTCATAGCTCAGCCGATTATCCCTCTTGTAAAAGAAAAGGTGGACCCAAATTTTATAAAATGAAACACGATCAGTCACATCATCAAAGTGGTTATAGTGTTCATGCTAATAAGCCTGGTGGTAACCAGTATCAGTCTCATAATCCTATTGGTCCTCAAGCTGTAACTAAGAAAGAAATCAAGTGCTAGGATTGAAAACAAGTAAGCCATAAGAAAGGTAGTTGTTCTCTTAAAAAGAAATCAGGTAATCTTTTGGCTTTTGTCTACTTTGAAACTAGTTTTGTTCATGTTCCTTTAAATTCTTGGTGGTTGGATAGTGGTGCAACAGCTCATGTAATCAATGACTTGCAGGATCTAGTAAGCAGACGGAAGCCAAAAGAGGATGAAGCTAGTGTTGTGGGCAATGGACTCAAAGAAAAAGTAGAGTTTATAGGGTATAGGGACTGCTATTTTTCATTTTAAAAATAATTTAGTATTCGCTTGGAAAATACTGTTTTTGTACCGTCTATGAGACAGAAATTAGTTTAAGTTTTACTTTCGGACAAATCTGGTTATTCATTTCAACAAAATAATGGTATTATTAAGATTTCTTATAATTTACATATTGTTGCTAATGCTATTTTATGTGATGGTCTATATAACTTGAATATATTGAATAGAATATTTTTTGCAATGCATGTTAAAAATATTGCTCACAAAAGGTCTGCTATGAGTAAAACGTCTTACCTGTTATGGCATAGGCGTCTTGGTCATATTTCTAAAGAAAGAATTGAACGACTGGTAAAGGAAAATATTTTACCTGTTCTTTATTTAAAAGATTTTAAACTTGTATGGATTGTGTTAAAGGTAAAATGACCAAGGTTAAGAGAAAGGGTTCTATTAGGAGCTCTAAGTTCTTAGAAATTATTCATACTGATATTAGTGGACCTTATATACCTACTTTGACCAATCATAAGTATTTTATTACTTTTATTGATGACTTTTCAAGATATATATAACGACCCGGCCAGTCGTTTTGAGTGCTAGTCGCTTTCCCCTATTTACTGCCTATTCTATGCTCAATTTCTGATATGTGACTTGTGGGGTAGTTAGTTTGGGTCCAAGGATATTTTGGAATGAGTTGGGACACTTAGTCCAAATGTTGGAAGCTTAAGTTGAAAAGGTTGACTGAATATTGACTAGCATGTAAACGACCCCTAAATGGAGTTTTGATTGTTCTGATAGCTCCGTAGCATGATTTTGGACATAAGAGTTTGTCCGGATAGTAATTTCTAAGTCTGTAGTTGATTCTGGCTTGAATTGGCAAATATTACAAAAATGGAAATTTGGAGAGTTGAGAGGTGTGGTTCTAAAAGTTGGAATAGGTTTGTTGGGTCAATTTTGACTTGTGTGTAAAATTTGAGGTTAATCAGAGTTGATACATTTCGGCATCGATTGTAGAAGTTGGAATTTCTTAGTTTTCGTCAGGCTTGAATTGAGTTGCGATTCGTGTTTTTATGTTGTTTGATGTGGTTTGAGGCTCGACTAAGTTCATATCGTGCTTTAGGACTTGTTAGTATATTTGGTTGAGGTCCCGAGGGACTCGAGTGGATTTCGGATGGTTAATGGATCGAATTTGGAACTTAAGGCATGGCTGGGCACACCTGGAGTGGTGTGACCACACATGCGAAGGTCATGGTCGCAGATGCAAGGCTGCAGGTGCGATGATTTAGTCCGCACCTGCGAGGTCGCAGATGCAGCGTATTGGCGCAGAAGTGGAGCTCAATGAGGAGGCTAGGGAGTGCAGGTGCAGAGGAAGTTCTGCAGATGCGTATTCTCGCATCTGCACATGTGTTATCGCAGAAGCGAAGGCAGGGCCTTCAAGGGAAACCGTAGAAGCAGAGGAAGTATCCGCATCTGCGAGACGCAGATGTGGTTAAGTGGGTTGCAGGTGCGAAAGCACTGGCAGTATACATTTCGAAGGGTTTCCGAGATTTTATCATTTTTGGACTTTTGAAGCTCGGTTGGAGGCTATTTTTTCCAGGGATTTCGAGGAGGGTTTTGAGGTAAGTCACTTTTTATCAATTTTATGCTATAATATTGTTTCCCCATTGAATTTCTGTAACGACCCGACCGGTCGTTTTACTTTTTAGATCCCCGTTCCGCTAAATTAGACTCTTAGTATGTGCTTTTAATATTTTATGACTTGCGGGGTTAGTTAGTTTGGGATTTGGAAGGGTTTGGGTTGAAATTGGAAAACTTGGTTCCTTATGGTGAGCAAAGAGGGCTACGTTTGACTTTGGTCAACATTTTGAGTAATCGACCACAGAACCGAAATTTGACGGTCCTAATAGGTTCGTATAATAATTTTGGACTTGGGTGTATGTTCGGATCGGGTTTTGGATGACCCGAGAGCGTTTCGGCGCTTAATATTTATAGTTGGCATCCTGAAGGTTTTAAAGTTCATTAAATTTGGTTAGATTAGATTTTTGTGTTATCGAGGTCCGTTTGAGATTTCGAGCTTGGGAACGGGTCCGTATGGTAATTTAAGACTTGCACGCAAAATTTGGTGTTATTTCGAGTAGTTCAAGTATGTTTCGGCGCGTTTGGAGTAAGTTGGAAGAACTTGAAGTTCACAAGTTAATTCAATTTGGTTTGGGGTGTGATTCTTAGTTTTGATGTTGTTTTCCGCGTTTCATGGGTGCGAGCGAGTCCATTTTATGGTTTAAAACTTGTTAGTATGTTTGGGCAGGGCCTCGGGGGCCTCGGGCGTTAAACGGACAAGGCGCGGACCAAGTATTGGACTTAAAGGAAATGGCAGCTTCTGGTGTAATCGCACATGTGGAAGTCCAGCCGCAGCTGCGAGCTCGCAGAAGCGAGCCATCAAACGCAGAAGCGGCCTAGCAAAGGCTTCCCATGAATCACAGAAGCAGGTGGAGGACCGCACCTGTGAGGGCGCAGATGAGAAGCAGACAATCGCAGAAGCGGGAGCAGGTGCAGGTGCGATGAGCTCACCGCAAAAGGGGTCTTACAGAAGTGAGCAGCTGGTCGCAGAAGCGAGGGAAACAGCTGAAGGGAGGATCATATCTGCGAGGCCCTTTCCGCATATGCGGAGCCACATATGCGACCAAGGAGCCGTAGAAGCGGAAGTCCTGGTGGCAGTGAGCTTCATTTATTACGGGACTTAAGCCATTTCTAACCCATTTCTTTCATATTTTGGGCAATTTTGGAGCTTCTTGAGAGGGGTATTCACCTAGCAACTTGGGGGTAAGTAAATTCTATCTAATGTAAGTTAAATACATAGATCAAGGGTAGATATTAACATGTAAATTTGTGAAAATTATGGGTTTAGATGTAAAACCTAGATTTTGATAAAAATAAAGTTTAACCACGAAAATGGTTATGGAATTGAGTGAAAATTATATATTCGAGCTTGTGAGGTTATGGGTAAAAACTTTCTTCAAATATTTTTGGAATCCGAGCACGTGGGCCCTGGGATGAATTTAAGGAATCCTTCAATTTAGGTTGGGTAATCACTCTAATAGTTAGAATATGAACTTTTGAACATATATTGATTGATTTATTCAATATTTGACTAGTTTCGGATTGTTCGACACCGAGTTGAGGCTTTAGAGTGAATTTGAGGCCGGAAAGTGAGCTTTGAGACAAGGTAAGTCTCTTGTCTAAACTTGTAAGAGGGAATTTACCCCATAGGTGATTTAAATTAATATTTGCTTGTAATTGTGGGGGTTACGTACGCACGAGGTGACGAGAGTCTGTGCCTAGTTTCTATTCATGCTTATGTCCGGGTAGCTTAGGACTCGAATCATGGATTACTTGTAATGTTTGCACCCTATTTGTTAATTTAAGTGCCCAAATTATGTTAGAACTTGTTAGAGGAATTGTAAGCGACCGAATTTCACTTACTTCAATTCTAGCGGATTACTTGACTGTTAGTGGAAATTTTATTACATTGTGTATTAGCCCTGTTACAACGTTTAAGTCAAATTCTCATAAAGTATACTCTCTTCTTGTGGACTGGGCCGAATGCCTCGACAGTAGATAGTTGCATCTATGGATTGTCCCGCACATCCCTCAGCAGTGTACATATTATTTTAGATCGGACCGTACGACCTCTGCATAAATCATGCTTAGTAATACTAAGAGTCTAATCATACTTGATATTATTTTGTGGCTTATGGGGTTATACTTATAAATCACACAAATTTATTATTAATTTATGAAAGAATTATTTGCTCCTGCTTGTTAATGAATTACTGCTATCATTTACGTAAATGATGTTTATCTTGAATTTCTGTATTCATATTGTTAGCCCATAGTAAGTGTCTAAGTCGACCCCTCATCACTACTTCTTCGAGGTTAGACTACATACTTACTGGGCATATGTTGTTTATGTACTCACGCTACACTTCTGCACTAATCGTGCAGGATCTGAGGCAGGTGCATATGGCGATCCTACCGACGCGCATCCCAGATATCCTGAGGCCTAGTGGTGAGCTGTTTCATGAGCCGTTTTGCAGTACCTACAGTATCTCCTTTACATGTATTTATGTCTATTTTCATTACAGACAGTGGCTAGAATTTTGTATAATCTATTAGTGCTCATACACTTGAGACACCAGGTCTTGGAACACACGCTAGTAGACATATGGTATTGGATTATTCTATGGTCATGATTGCACTCAGCTTCTTTCATCTATTTATTTAAAAATTTGCAATTTCTTAACCTTCTAATTAATGGAATTTAATTGCTTTGAAACTTACTAAAAGAGAAATAACATGGTTTAATTCATTGTTGGCTTACCTAGCGGTAACGTTGGGAGGCATCACGACCTATATGAGAATTGTGTCGTGACAACGTGGTATTAGAGCACTAGGTTCACGTAAGTCTCACAAGTCATGAGAAGGCCTAATAGAGTCTTATGGATCGGTGCGGAGACGTTTGTACTTATCTTCGAGAGGCTATAGGGTGCTAGGAAACTACTCTTTCTTCCTCTCCTATCATGCAGTTGATGTGGTACTAAGTATCTTTCTCTTATTCTCTAACAGATGGTGAGAACGCGTGCAGCGGATGTTCCATACCATGGATGAGCTGCTCCCCCTTTTATTTGAGGCCGAGACAGAGGCCGAAGGAGGGCTCCAACCCGTGGTAGGGGATGAGGACGTCCTAGAGTTGCTCCAGCTATGCCACCAGTGGATCCAGTAGAGGATCCTATTATTGAGGAGCAGGGCGAGGTGCCTGCCGCAGAGCCAGCCCCGATGGATTTTATGTCCACATCGGGATTCCAGGAGGTCATGGGTCATATGCTGCGGTTCATGGATTCTATGACTCAAGTTGGTTTATTTCCAGCAGACCTAGCCATATCTCAGGCAGGAGGGGGAGGACAGACCCCTACCACTCAAGCTCCAGGGCATGCAACTACCGTATATCAAACCCCGAGTGCACTACCCTGGGCGGAGCTCAGATAGTTACAGCAGCTATACCTGAGCCCAGACCAGCTGCGGTCGGTGATTTGCAAAAGCTATTGGACAGATAGACTAGGCTTCATCCCCCTGTCTTTGGAGGTGAGCGGCATGAGGACCCCCAGGACTTTATTGATCGGTGTAGGGACAGACTGCACAACATGAGGATATTAGAATCCCATGGGGCGAATTTTACTACTTTCCAGCTAGAGGGCAGGGCCCGTAGGTGGTGGCAGTCATATCTTAGGCAGACTAGAAGATTCTCCTCGCATGACTTAGGACCGGTTCACCCGTATTTTCATGGATACGTATATTCCACCCTCTTAGAGGGAAGAGTTATGGTTTCAGTTCGAGCAGCTCCAGTAGGATCATATGTCAGTGGCCGACTATGAGGCGAGGTTCTCTGAGTTGTCTCGCCATGCACTTATGATCATTCCCACCGATGCAGAGAGAGTGCGGAGGTTTGTTGCAGGTTTACATATTGGCGCTCAGGCCACTATGGCCTGAGAGGTTGAGATGGGGACTTCTTACGAGCTAGTTATAGAGATAGCTCAGAGGATCGAGGGTGTACATCAGCATAATCAGGAGTAGTCTACGATGGATAAGCGGTTTCGGTATTCAAGGGAATTCAGAGGTGCCCCGGCTAAGGCAGGGGTTAGTTCGTGATGGGTCAGTCTAGCAGGCCCACATATTCAGCACCGCCACCTCCTCGGGGTGCTCCAGTGCGACCCTATTTTAGCGCCATTCCAAAGAGTTCATACCGCCCACCAGCTATACAGGCCATCAGGGTCAGACTTCAGGTCAGCAGCTCACCGCACCGAGAGGTTGTTTCGAGTGCAGGGATCTCAGTCATGTGCGGAAGTTCTACCCCAGGCTTCGGGGTAAGGTAGTTCAGCAGGTTCAGCAACCTATGATTACAGCACCAACTTCTCCACCAACCGTCTGGCCGCCCAGAGGCAGAGGGTAGGTGGGTAGAGGTCGTCCTAAAGGTGGAAGCCAGGTAGATGGAGGCTAGGCAGATGGCTCTCCAGCTAGGTTCTATGCTTTTATTGATAAACCAGATGCAGTGGCCTCAAATGCCGTGATCACATGTATTATTTTTGTCTGCGGTTTGGATGCTTCAGTACTATTAGATCTAGGGTCTACGTAGTCATATGTTTCATCTCTATTTGGTTATTTCCTAGATATTCCTTGTGAGTCCTTGGGTACTCCTGTCTATGTGTCAGCGAATCTGTTATTATGGATTGGATCTATCGGGTCCTGCATTGTCACATTCTGTGGTTGTGAGATTGGAGCGGATCTTCTGTTACTTGATACGACCGACTTTGAGGTCATCCTGGGCATAGACTGGTTATCTCCATATCATGCCATCCTAGATTGTCATGCCAAGACTATTACCTTGGCAATGCTAGAGTTGCCTAGATTGGAGTGGAAAGGCTCATCTGTCAGTACATCTAGTCGGGTAATGTCTTTTCTGAAGGCTCGACACATGGTCAAGAAGGTTGTTTGGCTATCTAGCTTATGTTCGAGATACTACCGCAGAGTCTCTAGCGATTGATTCAGTGCCCGTAGTCCAGGAGTCCCCTGATGTGTTTCCTTTTGATCTTCCAGGCATGCCATAGGATCGTGATATCGGTTTTTATATTGATTTGGCTCCAGTTACCCAGCCTATCTCTATCCCACCGTACCGCATAGCCCGAAATAGCTGAAAGAGTTGAAGAAGCAGCTTGAGGAGTTCCTAGCAAAAGCATTCGTCAGACTAAGTGTATCGCCTTGGGGTGCACCAGTGTTATTTATGAAGAAGAAAGATGGGACTATGCAGATGTGCATTGATTACTGCCAGTTGAACAAAGTTACCATCAAGAACAAGTACTTGTTGCCCCGCGTATTCGTGACTTGTTTGATCAGTTGCAGGGTGCGAGGGTGTTCGCGAAAATCAACTTGAGATCAAGGTACCACCAGTTGAAAATTCGGGATTCGGATATTCCGAAGGCTGCTTTTCGGACTAGATATGTCCATTATGAGTTCCTAGTAATGTCCTTCGGTTTGACTAATGCCTCGGTGGCGTTTATGGATTTTATAAACCGGGTGTTCAAGCTATACATTAATTTGTTTGTCATTGTCTTCATTGATGACATATTGATCTAATCACATAGCATGGAGGAGCACGATCAGCATTTGAGAGTGGTGCTTCAGACCTTGCGGGAACAGAAGCTATATGCTAAGTTCTCCAAATATGAGTTTTGGTTGGATTCTGTGGCATTTTTGGGGCATGTTGAATTAGGCGAGGGTATTAAGGTTGATCCCAAGAAGATTGAGACAGTTCAGAGTTAGCCTCGTCCTACCACAGCGACTGAGATCAGGAGCTTCTTGGGGTTAGCAGGTTATTATCTCCGGTTTGTAAAGGGCTTCTCATCTATCACAGCACCTTTGACTAGATTGACCCAGAAGGATGCTCCATTCTGATGGTCCGATGATTGTGAGGTGAGCTTTCAGAAGCTCAAGATCGCATTGACTTCAGCATCTGTGTTAGTGGATGCCTCACACATTGGTTTGGGTTATGTATTGATGCAAGAGGGGCGAGTTATTGCATATGCTTCACGTCAGCAGAATCCCCATGAGAAGAGTTACCCGGTATGCGATTTGGAGTTGGCTGCGATCATTCATTCTCTTAAGATCTAGAGGCATTATATTTATGGGGTGTCCTGTGAGGTTTACAACGATTATCGCAGCTTGCAGCACTTCTTCAAGCAGAGGGATCTCAATTTGAGGCAGCGCAGGTGGCTTGAGTTACTAATAGACTATGATATTCCATCCTTTATCACCCGGGCAAGGCGAATGTAGTTGCGGATGCCTTGAGCAAAAAGGCGGAGAGTATGGGTAGTTTTGGCCTTCATTTCAGCAGATTAGCTTCGGACATTTAGTCCTTGGATAACAGACTTGTGAGGTTGGATATTTAAGAGCCCAGCCGAGTTCTTGCATGCGTCATTGCTCAGTCTTTACTATTCGAGCAGATAAAGGCTCGCCAGTTTGGTGATCCGCACTTGTTGGTTCTCAGAGAGACGATACTATAGGGTGGTGCCAAGAAGGTTAATATCGATAAGGATGGTGTTTTGCGACTCCAAAGTAGTCTATATCTTCCTAATATTGATGGCTTGAGGGAGAAGATCCTAAAGGAGGCACACAGTTCTCGGTATTTTATTCATCCAGGTACTACAAAGATATATTGCGACCTGAGGCAACATTATTGGTGGTGGATGAAGAAGGACATAGTTGAGTATGTGGTGAGGTGCCTAAATTTCCAGCAGGTCAAGTATGAGCATCAAAGACCAGGTGGTCTTCTCCAGCAGATAACTATACCTGAGTGGAAATGGAAGCGCATTATTATGGACTTCGTAGTTGGATTGCCACGGACCTTGCGGATGCAATTTGGGTCATTATCGACAGGTTAACCAAGTCGGCACACATAATTCTAGTTGTGACCACGTATTCTTCAGAGAGATTGGCCCAGATTTATATTCTGGAGATTGTTGGGTTGCATGGTGTGCCTGTATCCATTATATCGGATCGAGGCCTTCAGTTTACTTCGCATTTTAGAGGGCAGTGTAGAGTGATCGTTTTGCTTTATAGATCTCCGTTCTCCTAAATAAGACTCCCCGTATGTGTTTTCGCTATTTTATGACTTGCGGGGATGGTTAGTTCGGGATTTAGAAGGGTTCAGGTTGAAATCGGAACACTTGGTTTCATAAGGTAGGCAAAAATGTCTAAGTTTGACTTTGGTCAACGTTTTGAGTAAACGACCGGGATTTGACGGTCCCAATAAGTTCGTATGATGATTTTGGACTTGGGCGTATGTTTGGATCGGGTTTTGGATGAGCGGGGAGCGTGTCGGCATTTAATATTGATAGTTGGCACCTTGAAAGTTTAAAAGTTCTTTAAATTTGGTTTAGAGTAGGTTTTGGTGTTATCGAGGTCCGTTTCGGATTCCGAGCCTGGGAATGGGTCCGTATGGTGATTTAAGACTTGCACGCAAAATATGGTGTCATTCCTAGTAGTTTAAGTATGTTTCGGCGCGCTCGAAGTGAGTTGGAAGAACTTGAAGTTCATAAGTTACTTCAATTTGGTTTGGGGTGTGATTCTTAGTGTTGATGTTATTTTCTGCATTTTGTGTGTGCGAGCGAGTCCATTCTATGGTTTCAAACTTGTTGGTATTTTTGGGGGGTGCCCCGGGGGCCTCGAGTGTTAAACGTGTTATAACCCATATTTGTATGTGTTAGCTTACACCGTAAGATAGTCTACCTTGGTTCGAGAAGAGAATTACCTTTGAGACAATAAGAGTTTAGTCCTATTGGTCCTAAACGATGCAAAGGTGTATAAGGGCGGTTAACAAGTATTAGAGGATAAACGAGTTAAGGATGTTGTAACTCGCATTTTTGGGAAAATCGAGAGGTGTTTAACATTACCAAGATGTCATGTTTTAAGGTATTTGAATGATATGATATCCGTTTCATAAGTCTTGAAGTCAAACGAGTTATGAAACAAAAGTCGACAAAAGTTGTCGCAACTTAGGTTCACAATTTTACTTAAACGTTAGGTCAAATGTTTCTGCGATTTTCTCCCAATTTACAAGGAATTACGGGGTGATCTACCTACCAAATTAAAAGTCTATGAGTCTAGTTTCCAATACTTCAAACCGTTTGTCAACAAGATCTCGGAGTATTGAGATAATTGTATTTCCGTAGAACTGCGCAGGCTGGTAGGTGACAAGTAGGTGCATCACCTACT